>DWQT01004817.1:0-10880 GCA_018244895.1 Myscelus amystis hages
GTATCACTCAGCGATGTATCCTCGTTCCGCTCTCGGCGTTGAAAATTAGAATTTACCACTTTCGCCTTGCAACGTAGCCGGCGTGCAGTTTTTCCTAATTGCTTGCGGCACGGTAAAAAAGAACGGGAAAGCGTCGAGCCCATTATATTTGATAGGACTGTAATTGGTGCTCTCTCCAAGATGAGTCGTTCGCTCGTTAGTTATTCAGTATTTTGCTATTGGTTAACGGGTATCTGTATGCCTGTTTATCTCGAGGGCCCTCCGCGTGGCTCGGGCTGGCGAGCGGCTCGGGGCGCTCGCGGGGAAACATTGACGCCGCGCCATCTACATATTGGTTTTCCTGAATAATGTTTACGAAGTGCGTTGTCGATTATCGGCACCGGCTTTTTATGCAAATCAATTGTATATTGTCGCTGTTAGAGATTTTCAATCGCTTTTCTATAAGAACAAATCCGTATGAACAACTTACGTATAAAAGGAATGACATTATATTCAATGGATACTGGGAAATATTCTAGATTTTTCGTGGACGTTTCTTTGAAATCGATAAAATTAGTTGTTCAGTATTCTTCTGTGATGTCTCTTTCTACCAATATATCGGTGCACCGCTAACCATTAATTTTCCTTATTGCCACTTGGTAATGATTTGGCGTAGTTGCAAAGTTGAGAAATCGCGAAATGTGTTACAAAGTTAATGATACTGTACCTACTTTTAATGAATTGCTGGGAAACGAAAGTTTAATGGAAGTTGTACATATAATAGTATATTGTATCAAATTTACTGTTATTTTCCCGAATGTTTGTAATCCATATTATAAACAGGGGTAATGTTCATCAAATTAAAACACTTGTAAATCTTATAAAGATCGAATTAAAGAAATCCGCGTTGTAATGCAATAGTTCTGGAATATGTGAGTAAATTGTAAGTTGTCGGAAGCGATTTTCCGCAAAAATATGCATAAATGAACTTAACACTTGTACAGAGCTTAGATATTTGTCAAAAATAGATCTCTAGTTAGTTAGCCGGTCCGTCCAGCACAAACAGCATTAATATAAACCGGAATCGAACGTGCTATCGATTAGGAGCGGCGTTTACAACAATTAATGACCTGCATGTCCCTGTTCCGACAAAGCTATGGCAAAACAAATAGGCGCCCGCACCTCCCCGCGATACAGCGTGCTCCAATACAATACACGCAACTACACGAGCACACGTAACTATCCAATCTTAATTATGTACGCGCGTTCGTATTTTCAACGATAACAACAATGTAAATAATATTTCACAAACGTTCGTAACGAATAAAATGTATTTAATGTCCCTTAACGGTTTACTACAGAAAGTTAAAAGCACTCAATGTAAAAATATGCATTAATTTTTACACGTCAATTTTGACGTCATAAAGCTTAATAACGAAACAAACGGATTATTATATTATGGCATAATAAGGCATTGCCCATATGAAATATTTAATTGAAAGCCGATGTTTGTTTAGCATGACACGTTATATTAATATTGGCAAATGGCAACGATAATTAATCGTATTAATCGAATGTAATAAATATAAACGTTAATGAAAATGTAAGTTCGGTAAATTTAATCTTTATACAATTTCAATTTACTCTACGTATCTTTTTAGATCCAATTGAGTTTCAGTTTGATTATAGATTCGACGTGTTTAGCTGACGGAATAGAATTGCCTCTACGAGCACTAGAAAATCAGCCTGTATATGGGGTGCAAGTTGGTTTGGGTGTGTGCGTTCGTTGTATGTGTGCGTTGGCAGATAGGGGGGCTGTGCTTAGACAATTTTAGTATCACATACTGCAAAATAATGCATGAGGGTCATATCGAATAAACAGCTCTGTCATTTGCACGGATGAAATATGCGATTTTGTAAACATCGACTAAATTATATTTATAATATTCAGTGTGGTTTTATTGTAGATATAAGCTTTTCACAGTTGGTTCAACTGTAGGATATAGATTAGATTCAAGGATAATTTTAATATCACAAGAAGAGGTTAGGCAATGTTATTGTTTTGGATTTCTTTAACTTGTTTTACGCGTGGGGTAAATGGGACCTTTTAAATACACATAACCTCATATATGCATAGAAACAGTTTTCTGAATCACCCTTTCATACATGCAATTGATAATTTTCCAGTGTTTCTCAACCTAAACGGTCCGAGGCTGCACTGAAGCACATAATTAGGATAGTTACGTAAACATACATTGATCAGCATACGGTTATTTTGATTAAACCGTTCGATTCGCGATAAGCCAAATCATATACATGTTTGGGCTGGATTCTGTGAAACGAAATCCGCGAGGCGTTTTATTAGTACTAACTAAGCTTTAGCAAATACTGTCTGATGTAAAATTTGATGCTCGGTGTAAATTTACAAGGCACGATTAAACATTATTATGTGAATGTCGTGAATTTGACGAGTTGTGAATAAACGTTCAGTCTCATAGAGTTTCATACGTTTTTCTCGCTTATTGAAGTCAAAAATACAGTTCCTTTCGAATGGAGTGTGAACAAATGCCTTTTGACTTTACGAGTTTTTCACATTTGATAAAAATATGCTTGCACGAGCACCGAATCCCTTTGACGCTAGAGCATTTGGAACAGGAAATAATAAACACAAGGCGCTGAATGTTGTCTTTCGTTATCTGCATATAAATTCCGATGGAACTTTTAAAACAATCAAATTCGTCATATTATTATAATTTGGTTGATCGTCATTTTATTCGTTTCTGTAGAAGAACACCTACTTAACGGATTCAACCAGAGTAGCCGTATTTTACTTATTCATATAGACAGCCTTTTTATTCCTTTCGGTTCAGTAACAGTCTATTTTGCTTTAGAGCAGGGTTGTTACGGATGCAAGAATTTTGACATCCGCGGATGCAACTCAGCAACAGAACCGATGCAATATCATTTTTATTTAAATCACTCGCAGTCAAGCAACAGATGTGATCATTTGTAATATCAAAATAACAGCTTATTAAAACTAAAAAAAAGTATTTAAAAAGCCGCCTCTCTGTATTCCGGTAACCTTTGAAATGGTTTGTGGAACTTTTACAGACTGACGCTGGGACATGTAATAATAACATATTTTATAGGCAGTACAAATTAATGCATATATAGGTATTGCACGTATCTATCATAACTGTGCTCCGTATATCTGTCTGTTCGTCTACCAGTTTCACATAAAAAACAAGTGGAGATACATAGCGATTGTTCCTGCATTAATTTCGTCGTTAATGGCCAATACGTACGCCATATAATATCACATTCACAAGGTCTGCCACTAAATAGTTGACCCGCGTCGCTGCTAGCATTTCGCTTATTGCATTTAACGCGCATTCATTGTTTGCATGTAATATCCGCGCGACTAACATTCCATGAAACTAAATAATGCGAATTCTATCTAATTTGGTAACATCACTTGAAAATCAATATGATAATGATATAAATTGCGGTGGACACAATAAAGTTATAGTAATGATCATTTTGAGCGACCAAAACATCTCGACATATTACGAATCCCGGTTGTCCTCGATTCAACACTTACATATTTGTGATAGAATTCACTTTTACAAATCACAATCTACCGCAGTCATCTTCGATACACACACACGAAATATGTAAAAACGCATCTCTTATGAACAGAAGAAAGTAAACAGTATGTTATATTTTGTGTTCATTTACATACTGATTTGTAATAGCGCGCGCATCTTATTTCGTTTATAGGGAACATACCACAGACAATCACGGGAGAACGAGCGAATGTAACCGCCGTTCGCTCGCTACTCCGCTCGTCTATTATTTGCCAATCAGGGAACTATTTAAACGCCTGTATTATCCGTATTAAAATGTCATTTTCCTTTGCGAGACAAAAGCAATCACTCGGCCGGCATGCGATGTGACAAACGCACGGGTACGTGCATACATGGGAAAGGTGCATGCGAGTGTCGGTCCCTGATTGTATGCTATTGTGCGTTATAGACAATGTCTACCTACTTGTATCAAAAGCATTCGAAACTGGAAATAGATTGGTGCGGTCGGGCGGCCCAGTCCTCGCTATGTTATATCGTAGCGTGCGGTGTGCTAATATCTCATCTATTCACGTGTATCGTTTCGAAGGTATTGGAACTAACACTTAAGATATATGTATTTTTTACTATGCAATACTTATATAGATATTTTGATAACACTGAGAACGAGACAGAAAAGACAAATGTGCGTGCGCATCGCGCGAAATGATCGATCTGATGGGAATCAAACCCGCCATCTCCGGCATAACAACAACGTGTCTAACCACTAGCCCAAGATGTCAGTGTTAGTGGAAAAATAGAGACACCGTTCCATTAAATTAACATAAACAATAGCCATTCTTTATACACGGGGAGCTACAATAAGTATAGCTCAAAGAAAACGTAAACAAACGAGACACCTAAGAGTGTAACGTAATTTCATTGATGAGGGAGAATAATTAATACGGCATCGTTTTTAAAGCCTCATTTCCTGTGTGTAAACAAATGCAAGAGTGAGTCTTTTGTATGGTAACTAAGTTAATTAGTTGACTAGCGTACACCGTGCATCTACCCGGTACCATCTGTTACTGGTCCCTAAATTGAGGCGTGTTCTTTCTAATAATTAATGTGATTGCGCGAACACTGTGCTATTAACAAGTGCATCTCTTCAAAGGGTAATTAATGAATTCAAATTGGGGGAGATGCAACGACCCTATGGTTATCGATAAAATAGGCATTTTTACTCCGAGACGCGTGAATATAAAAATGAACAAATTTTAATAAATGAACATCGTTACTTTGTTACCGGTTACAATACAATAAACTTGTTTAAAAATTATTCTATAATAATCCCACGTCATCGTTCTTGTCCTCGAACAACTTCAAAGTACTCAACTGATGTTAATCAAGCAATACACATTGTGTGTAATTCAGTCCAACTAAAGAGATAAGATTGTTTTTAGATCGTTTATTGAATATGTCTTGTACTTCATGTTTTATGTTGTTTGTAGGTGACAGGGTTGTTACTATTATCTTCAATAAGTTTCTAGCAGATCGCGGTGTATGTTAACATATTGCAATTGCCGATGCAATATGTACTTCAACGACGAATAATTAATTTAATGTATTATAAATGAAGTGCGGGAAAGCATGGCCGTATATTTATTTTGGGTAGGAATCACGTCGACCCTTTATTGGGGTCCCGGGTAAGTGTTGCAGAAATGACAACGGAGTGACAAAAAGGTGCATATTAGAACTGAACGAAACAGCAATTGTGTAGAAAACTTAGACATTTATTGGACACAGTAGAAAATGTGAGTAAGCTATCTGATGTGCTTAAATTCCTGTGTAACAGTCCAACATTAAAATAAAATAAAACGTAAGTTAACTTAACTTTTAAGCTTAACGAAAGCTTAAAACCAAACAGGCCGAATGTACCTAGTTGTGCATTAATAAAACACACATCTTATTAATTTTACACCGCAACCATTCATGGCACATACCTATTTGCACAACAAAAACAATACATCCTCTGTCACGACAATGTAACGGAATATGTTACACTAAAATGGCAATTAAAGGCGTGACACAAAACAGTGAGCGATCGCTCGTTGACATGACAACAAACTCTCAAGCAGTTACATTGATAAAGGTTGGCGCGATCGCATTACTCTATCAATATGCGCATTCTACGTTGTTATTTGTAAAATCTTTTACCGTTATGATGTTAAAGTATTGAGGCTTCGTTTTCGAATTTTCAGTACATTTTATCACATTGCTTATTTTACGTAGCACGTGAAGAATACAAATGCGCGTAGGCAACAATTTCCACTTCCACTTTCGCCCGCCTCGTGTGCGTTTTGTGTCTGATCGCAGAACTGATACATGACAGTGCACACAACACGAGAGCTGGAATAATGAAAAGCTCCGTCGTGTCGGGTAAACGTAATTTCCGCGTTTCGCCACACGCATCGGGAACGCTCAGTGACTTTGTGAAAGAAAATGAGGTTTCCCGTTTAGTGCGAGTACGTACGTCCGCGACGCGGCGCGCCTACGCGTCCAGCGATACAAAGCGCCGACCAGGTGAAACGTTCAAACAACGGTAACAAACAGTGCCGTCCACAACGCCATAGGGAGCTAATAAAATTGTGACACGTCCGTTCCGTTGCAGTTTTGCAGTTTTTGCTTTGCCCGGCGCAGCACTCGTAACTGTGCAGTAAAAAATAGCCTCGCACTCGAAAAATCTGTCCTTTAGGTGCCGCTATGCAAACTATTAAAAATAACGATTTCGAAAAACATCGCGCCGCTGTATATTCGGGCCGCGTTTCCGCCGGCCGATCCGAACGATTTGTGAATAAAGACTAAAGTAATTATTAACGAAATGAACTCTGAGCCCAACTGCTCTTCGACGTTTGCAGCGCTAGGAGCGTTAGGACTTCTGATGGCGATTTGCACGTACGATGGTGATCTGATTCGCGCTGTTCGCGTTTCCTGTGAGCCACTACTGTTTGCTGGGAACGTGTCCGCTATTTTTACAGAGGAAGGTCTCGTTGGCACCGTTCAGAAACAGACCATAGCGCTACGGGCACAAAGCGGCAATGGATTGTTACTTGAATCTTGACATGCATTCAGTCAGCACGCACCTTCGCTGTCAATCATGATGGACACAGTCATTTCCGTTCGGTATGCTAACCGACTAACACCGTTGCCACATAAAATGATATCAGGAGACTATTGTCGAAACATAATAGACCGGATTGCTTTTGTTTTAGATTGTTGATAAAATACTGTTTTATGGTTTCTCGGAGTTTTCTGTTTTGCCCTCTATGAGAATTGTTTAAATGAGTACATCGACGTTCGCATACCGCTCAGGGGTAACCAACTGAAATTCAAATCAAACGTTCGCCAGTGGGATTCTTAACAAGGCCTCGGGCAGTTTGAGAGCTGAAAATCTCGAAAATCTAGCCACGGATCGCACGAGAATCGGAATATGCGATAAGGCATTTAGCAAAAGGGCGGATTGGTGCGGCTCGCCCCAACGTCGTGCACGGCCTTGCTGCCTTGTCACATTCCACGCTGGCTGCTACGAGCCCGCGGCATTTTTCTCCCTCATTGAAATCTACTTATCCTTTTCGAGTAACAACTTTGGAAACATCGCCTATAATTTAACAATTGTTTTTTACTCTCCGTATTGGATCTACCATTTTCTCGTATTGTCATCGTTCGGTTAATAACTGAAAACTGTAAAGCGAAATGCCAAGTTGCAAAAGTTGCCAGTGATTCCTTCAAAGAAAGTACTGTTTTATATTCTTCTACTATAAACTTGAAAGTACAGTTCTGCTCGACATTTTTATAAAGAATTGAACGTTTAGAGCTTTATTTCATTTACGTTTCTCCGCACCGAATTGCAGTTGACAGAGTCATTATGAAGTAATATTATTGATCGCATGTTTTTTTTTATTATGTTGCATACACGATGCACCGGAAAGTTTGAAAATGTTCAGTCCCCGTAAACGAAATGCATTGAAATAGTGCAAAGTGATATTAAAAAAGTAATTCTATAACTTTTTGTTCGCATAGAATACATAGCGATTAATAAAACAAAAGTCGAGAGACACTCAAATATTCGCGTATCGGTATTTGAGTGTTCGTCGAAGTAAAAAAATATCCAAACACTTAAAATGAAATGTTGGGCGAAGTACGTTTAAAAATTTTACTGCATGACCCTAACCGATACGCAGTATTTAATTTTTACCTTTATTAAACACCAATATCGTGGGTATCCTACGCGTCGATAGGATTTTGTATGTGCTAATTTTTGTAGGTACATAAGTCTTTAAAAAGATTGTTTATTTAACTGTTATTTTTATGTGATTTCAAAAAAATGCTAACAACAATATACAGTGGAGAAAAACACCCAAAGGCTTCAAGACATTACAGATATGCAACCAAATTTCGTTCACGCTATGAATGAATAAATGTAACATTAATGAATGAAAATTCGTTTTAAAGGAAATAACCAAATGAACAATTTAGAAGAAGCAATTGCGATACATTAAAATCTAGCAATTCGTAAAGGTATAGCTTCGCAGTAAAAGAATCGGCAAATAATTAATCAATATTACTTCCAGTAGTTCGTTAAGAGCAGGTATTTTGGAATTTATCGAATAAGTATTTTGGTATTTATTAGGCGACGCACGCCCGAGTATACTCGTATGTGTCCCCGCGTACATATGTATGTAGGTATATCTTATGTAAGTTAAAATCATTTCGTTGGTAACAATGGACGACAATTATAGTTCTACTGTGATGTTTATAAATAACACGCTTACACAATAACCAGCGATTGTTAATACGATTATTCTCTTTTCAGGTAAGTTGTACAGAATAAAAATGAGAAAATGGGAATTGTTTTGAATGCGGCGCATTGACACAACGCAGGTAAGGGTTTGCGTTACTGCCACGTTGGGTGCCACGGTAAGCATTTGTTCTTTAAATATTTAATCATATACAACGTCACCCAACAGAGTATTCCTTTAAAAAATATATAAGTATTGCAGCCTAGCAGTGCAACGGTGAATACCAGTGATGGAATAGAAAGAAAGAAAGAACTTATTCATTCCATCCAATCAAAATAACATTAAAAAAGATAAGTACATAACAAAACAGAAAGAAACAAAAAATAATATTTTTTTTTATGGGCAACATTAAAAATAAGAGTACAGATGCATAGAGAGGGGGTACACTCAGAATAGTGGTTTCAATTTAATTATTTTACTCCTAGCGTCTTGGTTCAAATCTAAAACATATAATGAATATTTTTCTCAATTCTTAGCGTCATGGTGGACGTGTTATTTATTTATAAATTCATAGCAGAGGAATACTAGAACGACACATGCCACGGGAAGGCGGCCCAACACATTCTGTCTTAGCACAATTATTGAGTTTGTTATGATAATATTATTCATCTCGTGGGAACTCAATGTGGCAAATATAAAATTAAACACTACATGTAAAAACGTAAATATTCCATTCAACTTTATTGCAGCCGAACAATAAACATTGCTTGACGGCAAATGTCCTCGCTAATTGTAGCTAGACTGGTCTCGTTCTTTTCCCTTTCTTTCGTAATGAGATTTCTCGAGTCGCTAATTTTGTATTGACTACTGTTACTCGGTTTAACTCAATTGCATGGAAAAATCCACTTCGCATGTTTTGTATGTTACAATGTTTGTTTTGTTTTCATTCTTTTCGTACACATTATATGCCGCGCCTCTGGAATATTCAGTGTTTCTGACTTAAACACAACATAGATTTTGAAACTCAGATCATATTCGTGTTGAATGAGTTGATTTTTTGGGATATTGCTCACAAGTAAATCGAATAAATCAAGAAGACTTACAACTGTATAGAATAAATAATTTTAAGCTTCGTAAATAGAGTTGATGTAAATCCAGCGTGTCATCACATAACGCACGTATATGTTGAACTATCATTCCCAATTAATCAAATCATTTTCGATGCAGTCAAAAAGGCAAGAGCATTAACCATTAGATCCAATTAAAAAATGAAAAATGAATTCTAAAAAGGAATGCGAACGGTTGGCGCAATGCAAACATAAGTAGAATCGATGAGACTATTCGCGTCTACGGTAAAAAGTGTAGCTGGTAGGCCGTACGGCTGGATTAAATGGACTTATTGCGAACGATTTGTACCGGAGACCGGAGAACAGAGACAGAACGAGTGTGGGCAGAACGCCGCGGGGATCAAACGCCGCATACTTCATTATCAACGAAATGGACAAACTTTCGCACAATACGCGAAACGCGTTAATAAACGGAACTTTTTAAACACCGCATTATTACTGGACGGGGAGGTGTTTTAAAAACACCGCCCACTAAAAGTCGCGCTCAACTTTGACGCAGACAAACGATAGGTGTCGCCTCGCAGGCACTCCACCGCGCACTGCCCACTGCGTTCGATGCTCGATGTGTTGTGTCAAACGCGGTTCGCTTCCGATCGTCAAACTAACACCGATATAATAATGATAACATTTGAAAGATTACCCCTTTTATGACGGCGTTAATGTAATTGATCGGCATTTTGTTTGAGCCGCATTATTTGAACTCCACCCGCGTGTAACCGTTACTTTTCCTACACGAGTTAAAGAATCTGCGGCGAGCCGATAATGGCTCTCTGACATCTACAGAACGTAGTCGAATAAAAAAAATTAAGCACACTTTATTCAATCTGTTACGGAAAGCATTGCGGCTTCGAGCAAAATGAATATTAAATCTTTTCTGCTTTATCGCAGCCTTTTTATAAAATGATTTCTAGGAATTAATCCAATTCCCGAAGCGAACGTAAAACGTAATACAATAAACTCACTGGTTGTTTCGGTTTGCTGAATTAAATACGCTCGCAAGTATACCTCGTAAAGTAGTAAGTTTCATATCGGGAGTAACGGGGGCGCGGGGGGAGCGCGGCGCCCGTATAGCACAAATTATAAATAATAGGCAAACGTTATTTTTCGAATACATTTTTCATTTTATATTGTACGGGAAGGCGGGTGTCGCGGAGGAGGCGAGGGGGTTAAAATAAAGAGAAGCGCAATTGAATTTTTAATATTTCATGAAGAGGGACGCGAACGGCGGGGCCCGAAGCAGTTTTAATGGGGTTGCGGCGCGGATGCGAAGCCTCGCTCGAGCCACTGCTGCCAGCCACCGATTCCATACATGCTCCACAACGGTAATCCGGACAATGAAAACAATCCACAACTCACCTAACATCCTCTCATATCTCGTACATTCTTAATGTCGCCATCATGTCGCTTTCATG
>DWQT01004818.1:0-10880 GCA_018244895.1 Myscelus amystis hages
TTTATCCCGAAAAAATGTTCCTGTGGGATGCCATGGGATGATTTTTATATATTTTGCATGTTTGTAACCACGCGGGCCACGCCGCGGGTAACAGCTAGTATAAGATATATTAAGACGTACATCGGAAGGTTGTTCAAACAGTCCATAAGACTTCATTAAGGTCTAAAGGCTGGTATGTTACGAATCTATCATTTACCTATTAGTTAACCAAGAAAGGGCTCTGATTTAATAAGATTACATAAAAAAATGGTCGTTAGGCAGATATTTATTAGACGTAAGACATTGATTTTTTTTAAGCACTAATTCACAACTGAATTAATTATAATTTTGACGATTTAAATATTTTAATAGACACGACAATTTACCTAAGTAACTACTATGTTTTATTGAAACATTTTAATGTGAAAATAACCTTATAATTAAATTACCTTTCTCAATAGCATTTTTAGTGAGGAAAAGAAAACGCATATTCCAGCTAAATATCTGAAAATGTGAAGCGATAAGGAACCGACGACACTGAGGGGAATAGTTAATGAGAGAGCTTCATTTCGAATAGTCGGGAAACGGTCGTAACATACTTGCGATTCTGTTGCGACTTGACTACAATCGACGATTTACCGTAGAGACAACTCTTGCATCTCTTTCTACTGCGAATGTAATTATCGATTTATATGTAACAGAATTCTTGTAATGACTATCTAACATATGGGGCATTTCAATTTAGTTTCTTAAACAAGATATTTTTGACTGATATCCGAATTTAGAGTATTACTTGAAGTCAAATATTTTGAAGTTTACTAAACACATTTTTTTGTGACGCTACCTACATATGTATGTTAAAAAACATTTCAAATAGGTATTCCTTTTTTAATCTACTTATTTATATATACACCGACGAAAGCACGGGTCTTTTAATTTTTTCTTCATAACAGTAATTATGATTAAGTATGAAAATCGCAAAACTTTAACGGTCGCTCGTCTGTGTTACACTCAAAGATGGAATTTCACACTTTGGGGCGAGGCAAGATCCTGTAAATGTAGGTCACTGGGTCACAGGACAATATTTACATAAACCTGCCCCGGCAAGGTTTACAGACGTATCCCCACGTATTTATAAATGGAATCAAACCTCACTGTTTCTTGCATGAGATCCGTTTGCAGATTTAGTTCTCATATAAAACTAGTTGGAACGAAGTTACTTATCGCGCGCTGCGAAGGAGGCTAGATGGAAAAAAATCAGACGAAAAATTCAGACGGAAGTTGTCCGACACACTAGTGTTGCCAATTAAAAGATATAAAATTTTATTACAATTCCTTCACGAATTGATCGAAAGGAACTTCGTTCCATTCGGGTGTCCCTTGGCACCTCTCTTGTGTTTTTGAATACGCTTTGCATTTTCGATTTTTAGGTAAACGATTCCTCATTTGACGTGACTAAATCCAGAATAATTAAAATCGGGTGCAAGCTATTACAATACAAGTAAATCATGATATATGTATTGCGAAAACGAGTACAAATAAATATATCATAAAAGAAATTCTCTGAAATCGAATTTAACGGGTAGTTAACGGGTAACCTCATTCATGTGAACGATATTTGGTTTTCAAAGTGCGTTTTCCTGCCGTTTGTTCCCAGTACGTCGTAGTAGATCCCTTTACGCTTAACATAATACCTATTAATTATCATGGCCTCCCGTGTTCCAGTATCATATATAGGAGTCATATTTTGCAATGTCTCAATGTTTGTAGCGGTAGTTGTGTCAGTTTGTACCTTACCTTCATCCTTCGCTTGACTGTCTCTCTACAGCATGATAAAGAGGCATCTACGCTAAAACAAACTACATCAAAACGCAAATGACTCGTGACAAAATATTTGGCAATGATTTTTGGTATTTTTACACTCTGTTACTTCAATTTTAGATTTATCTAGATATGTTAACAGTCTGTTATTGATTATGTGAACACAAAAATCATTACCGACCAAAACAACCAACCAAATCAAACGATCGATAATGTTCAGGCGTGATAAAGCGTCAATACGACTGTCATTACCTGACTTACACTCCTAAAGCTACTGGTGCTAGCGCTCCGGGCCTGCAAGAAGAAACATTCGTTTCTATACACCAAGCACACAGCATTGTAACGACGACCAAAAAGATTGACACGCTGTTCAAGCGTTTAGAGGTAACATGGTCACATTTAAATGTTCACACACATTCAGCAATGGTGTGCGTCTTCTTTTATTATTTCACTTTTCTTTTAAACTGGGTCGATGTAAGTTACTGATTGGTAGGATTTAAAAATGGAATGCACACATCTTCGTTACAAATTTATATTTCGATTCTATAACGGTTTTAGGAAATTCACTCCCCATGTTTTATCACATTAGGTTTTTTAATCTGTATTTAAGTACAATGATCACATTAGATGAGACTATTAAAGTTACGTTACACGTATTAGTAAATCCACTGAATGGCTCAATAAAGTTATTCAATAAAACTCAGTTTACAAGCTAAGAGATGGCCGTAAAATTTAACGCCTCACTTAAAGACTTAAAAAGAAAATGCTATTTTAGCTCTTTTCACATCGTATAAAATTTAAAGTCAGGATATGGATTTTCCATGAGTGTGCGATATTTCACGGTGAGCGCTTGGTAGCTTCCTATCATTTATGCATGGGAAACCGTAAAAATTCATGTCGGTTCGAAAATAAATGGTATTGAGAACTTAGAATGATATATGATTAAAATACGCTTATAAATCTTCTTGGCGAAGTGAAAATAACACAGCTTGCAAGCGATCGAAAAGAAATAACATATTTTTAATATCTTAAGGAAGTAAACATTCTTAAGAAAGGCATTTATCGAAGCCTTGTAAATGGCATAAAATCCACAGTAAACTGTACCATTCATATAGTATACGGAGGTAAATATTTTTATACTACATTCACGGATGGACTAGGATACCTTGGTATTTGAATCTCAAAAATTCTTAGCTCATTCTAAAATTTCGTGAAAGCAAAAATGTAATTTCTATTTACAATTCCACTTCCCACCTTTTGCTATTAACGAGGACGTAATGCAATGCAATAAATCTAACAGTGTTATATGAAACAAAAGTATATTCGTCCTATCAGCCAATGTTAGCCATTTCCCTCGCACTCAGTGTGCAGAATGTCGAAGACTAATAAAACTAATTTGCAATGCGAACTGATCACTATGCGAATTGAGCACTGCCAATCGGAACTAAGCCGTATTTTCGATCAATTAATAGTTCAAAGCATTAATATTACACGAAAGTGACCATATAATTCTGAAAAGAGAATATCAAATGCCGCTTGTCGCATCGTTAATTGTGCTTTACAATATGCTGTGCATCAAATTCAATCATAATGCATAGTTTCATAAAGGAGTGATCGTTTGATTAACAGGTTTTAATGATTATACATTTAAAATCCATCTTCACTACCAATCAGTTGGAGATAACAAAAACATTGTCGATAACCCTCGATATACATATATTTTACCTAAAAGAAGACGCAACGAAACGAAGATTTCTGTTATCTTGTGGATACAAGTAGTCATTTTGAAATTACTGTAAAATACGTGTTAAGTGCTAGTAGTAGTGGAAATTAATGCAAATTTCGGTGACCATGTTACACTAAACGGAAAACATTGTGCGGAAACGTGCCCAGGAGTTAGAAGGGAAGAGAGACTAGTGCAGCATATCTAACCTTATTGGTCTGGTACACAGAACGGTAATATAACTGTAATATGCACATTTAGTTGGCATAGCGTTTGAAATCGACAATGATATTATATTGGTATACAAGGAAATGAAAAAATTAGCGATTTCAAACGCTACACCAGAAACAGATAACAAACAATTCAATTATGCAAGCATTTTCGTTGTGTAATTAAATATAGTATTGGAAAACAGTGTGTTAGATCCCAATGGTACCGACAGAGGAAAGCTAGACAGAGTTGCAAAGAACTCAAGCGACTCTTTACAATTGTGTGTTGGATCCAATTTGACAACAATTACAAACTTCTATTGCTGATTTGAATTAAAACTTTGTATTTCATTTGTAAATTGAAAAGAGTCCTTGAACTGCTTTCATAGAAGTAATATAGGGTATTCATGTACAATAATTCTCGTAGCTACTTGGTACTAAAAAATGTGTATCAAGATTATTCATAGAATCTAGTCGTAAGGCGGTTAATACACGGCGCACTTATTAGTTCAAGATTAAGTGTGAGATTATGTAATAATAGGTTTAAGTAGATGTGTAAGGAAGACAGATTTGTGATGACAGAACAGAATCGGATTACTCTAATAAGATTAGCAGACTAATTAGTTATGTATCAAACAATATATATTAAATAAAAACTTCAGTAAAAGAAATATTTACATATATAAATCGATTCAATAAAAAAAATAAATACCTTTATTTTTTTATAAGTGTAACGTATTAGAACTGAATCACGAAGTGAATTTGAAAATATTAGTCACAAGTTCTAAAGTACAGTAATTTTAAATTTAGAATAACATGTATAGCCGTATAATAATCGCCTTCGAATTGACTCAGTGAGTAGCACGGAGAAATCGGTACAGTCACTTACATAAAAGCAGTTGGAACATTCAAAGCATTTGCCAAGACAATCAGCGACACCGATTATTTACAACAAATATTAATATCTGCGTTACATTGAACACTTATCGGCTGATGTCAGAGTGCAAATGTGGTGTTAAACGCATTCATTTGCCCATTGTCGAGGGTTATTCTGTTTATATCGTACGCCGTTCGCGTCACCTGCAAAACACTTAGGAATTATACAAAAGGGTCAAGTGATTAATAAATTTGAATCAGATAGTAAAGAAATGCGAAGAAGAAATATTAATTTATTCGTGTTTATAATCCTTACAATACCTTTGTAAATCGTCGTAAAATGTGAAATGACATTAATCCAAAATTAACAGGCTTCTTAATAAATGTTACCTATGATGATAAAAGTTTGTAAACGCCTATAAAAACATGTTCTTAAGCAGTCTACGATTCACCTGTATTATGAGACTCCTTTGATCATTTTTATCAAGAACTAAAATATAAAACAAACAGACATAACAAGCATGAAGTTTATTATAACAGTAATAGATTAATTAAACAAAAATGTTGTAGCAAGAAATTTTAATATAAATATACGCCCAGAAGTACACAAGTCAAGTTTAATTGTTATATAACTCTTAATTATTATCAGTTAGTAAAATAATATAATACTAGACAACCTACTGCCTGTAAGAATGTTTGTTCCACGAAAATAAATAGTTACTGCATAGTTACAAACCGTATTTGAAATTCCCTTAAGGTTTTCTAACATTCAAGGTAACTTTATCCAAATATTGTAGTTGCATGCAAATTTGTTTTTTGCTGACGTACATACATACATACTCGTCCAAAGATCATTGTTGCACGTAAGTGAATTATAGTTCAAATTAAAATTACTAATGATTCTTTCTTAAAGATTTTATCGTGATGATTTTACAAACTTTATGTAACTAGTCATTATTTAAAAAGAATTCTCTTATTTAATATAAAATGTTATATATTTTATAAGTTAGATACTTCAAATTTGAAGTAGTATGCAATTTAAAAACAAACTACCGACTTTTATGTAAACTGCCTGACCTACTTAATGTTTTTCGAAAACAGCCGAATAAAACTGAAGTTGCCCGCGCACGCCCTTCGAGATTCTGTCACAATTTGAAATTCTCCAGTAACGGCCCTCACTTGAAAAGTACCTCTCCATTACCTTATCCACTTCATTAACATGCAAATGCTATTAAGACCAAATTTAGCGTTAGAAAACAAAATTGTGTGCCAAGTTTTACAGAAAAATGGACGTTAGCAATAATCCAATTCATGCCAAATTTACGACTTAATAATAATGCCTGCCCGCTAAATCTATTCCAAATCGACATTTTATACTTCACGGCGACCTGTGAAAATCGCAAATTTCGTATTAAGAATCAGGTCAATGAAATTCCGAATGCGATTCCCCACCAACGTGGAGGTAATAGATGAAGAGGCTTTTAAGGAGAAAAAGGATTTACTTATTAACCTTACAATAAAAGATAGTAGTTGTAGTCTTTAGGAACCGGAATATTTTTGTAATCAAATAACCTCGATGGTTAGAGCCTAACTATTAAACAGGAAGGCGTGGGTTCGATTCCCACCCAGGGCATTCGTGTGATGGGCACATTTGTTTGTCCTGTATGAGTGTATTAACATATTATGTATTCTACTCCGGAAATGTTACAAATAGTTTATTAATATTGTGTTAGTAACCACTAAAGAAGAATTTTGAAAGTTCCAATCCTAAACGGACAAAAAAAGGCTTTGAAAGATTGTATGAAATGTTACATGTAAAACGTATGAAATATTCGCCCTACACGCATACACACATTCTATACACTGTATAGAATGTGTATAGAAGATCTTATATATGCCACTGCTTAGTAAATTTCTTTCTAAAACGGCGGGAAACCTGAAACATATTCCACCATGCAGCTCCACTATACGCCGATGAAGTACCTATCAACTGGTACGTCTCTAGCCACAATATATTAATCTTGCGTCCACAAATACGGCGAAATAAATCTGATGGATCAGTTGAAATCCATCGCGTTTCTTTGGCAAGCGGTACAATGTTAATCTGCACATCGACAACTCTAAATGGAAGTTGGACGGCGGCCATGCGAACGCGAGTGTCGTAGATTTTATTAAGCTCGTGAAAATGGTGATTTCAACCGACTTCCCGCTCCAATCAATGGTCAAAAATGGGACGCGCAGCTTCAGAAGTAACTTCATTTACGGATAAATCGCATGCCGAGAAAAGTATCACAATGATATCTTGGGACGAAACATACAATTATGTATCGAATACCGAGCTATGTACATTTGGTACTGTGGAGAACGCTAGAAGAACACGCGAGGAAAGCTCCTGAGGGGTTTTAGTAGGTAAAAATCCAAAACAAACCCATATCGCACCCAAAGCAACGCGGCAACTTTCTAGGGCTCCCTAGCCCCGTACCCACTTACCGCTAAAATACCTAAAGTGTACTCAATTTAAATTGTTTCATTCCTAATAAGGTCTTACATACATATATTTAACGAACGTCATACATTTTGTTATATGCAGTAATCACCCGCTTTGATTTCGTTTTAAAACTCATAAAACTACTGGGCTCATTGCCAATTTTACCTTAACTATTTGTTATATAGTAGCTATTATGTATTCATATTAAATATCCTACTTCAATATAAGTAAATTTTAGTCTAATTATCAAGTAATAACAAATAGTTACTATAATTATAATTGCATGCCGTAAAGGCGAAATGTGTATTGAAGTAATCATTCAGTAAAATCTTTAAATGTACCCATATTTGTGCAAATAAACGTCTGTCTTTCTCTTTATCTAAAACGCGTCATTTACTTAGTTATATTGCACTGCGCGGACAAAGTCAATAGCAACATCGTGATATTGACACAACATTGTGGATGGAGCTTGTAGGTATGTACCGTCGCAGGTATCGACGCGAGGCAATTTCCGCCCAACGCCCGCACTTCCGCCAGCTGGACAAAGGTCGAGTATATTGTTACAGTCGAGCATATTACGCTTACAAAAGACGTATATTGACATACATATATCTAAGACTAGATGACCCGGCAAACGTTGCTTCGCTATATAAATTATTTTTTATTGCTGCTCCTCTCCTATTCGTCTTAGCGTGATAAATCCTATAGCCTTCCTCGATAAATGAGCTATCTAGCACTGAAAGAATTTTTCAAATCGGACCAATGTTTCCTGAGATTAGCGCGTTCAAACAATCAAACAAACTTTAGCTTTATATTATTAGTATATATTGTATGTTATGAAGAAAACTTATATCTACGAGAAACAGTGATAGCCTAGTGGTTAGAAATTCAGCCTCTCTCTCTTGGGCGTCTGGGTTCGATCCTCACACGCACCTCTGAATCGCTACGAATGCTGCTTGCTCTGAATTGAACAAAGATTTATATATCGTTTACTATAACGGTGAAGGAAAACATCGTGAGGAAACCTGCACACGTTAGAAATATTGTAAAGTGTACAATATTTTCTTGTGTGAAGTCTACAAATCCGCACTTGAGCGGCGTGGTGGGTTATGGCCTAAAGCCCTCTATATGAGACGACGGTCCAACAGTGACTACTAAAATAGGTAAGAAAATATCTACATACTAAATACATACTAAGAAAATATCTACTACATAAATGAGATAATATCGATAGCGAACTAAGTATCTATACAGAAATTGAATAAAACCACTCTCTGTGCAAACTTACTCTGTACCAAGACTCGTCCGAAAGGCTCCACAAAAAGCTTTCGCTCGTTTCTGATGTATAAATAATTCATTCGGTAAGCGATAATGAAACTTTTTCACCGTCTTCTTATTCCTTCATCAGCATAACAATAGTTCCGCCAATACTATAGACAAATAGCCTTATTAAACGCACGAGGCCTCAACCCGTTTCGCTGTATAATGACAGCCGTGTCTAACAGCGAAATATGATAAAAGGTTGATGATGATAATCCTAATTATATACATATAAATGAAGCAATTATAATTACTCATGTCACTTTTGATGCAAAATTTGAAAGAAGCATTCAAACAAAAGACACATTGCAATTCTATTAGGCTAAAAATATAGACGACCCTATAAAATAAAAAGGAACCGATGACAAATTAATTGTAACTGAAATTTCTAAACGATTTCTCGATGTTATTAGTCGATATTTTTTAATAGAAGGACTATACATTGAATGATAATGTTGATATTTTATATATGATATTTTTTTTACGGTAAACAGTAATATGATAAACTACGCTTACCTAAAGAAATAACAATATCGTTTATCGGACAATAATCAAGCGATGCCGCGAATGTGTATTATTAAAAATGTACCAACAATCGCACCACGTTGGGCGCCAACATAACGCTCTGTTACGACTACCACGTCCATAGCAATAATAATTATAAAATACTTGATCGAGATATAGCCAATGGCGTTGTAAATACAATTATCGTTTAGCAAATGGAAATTTTAAATTTAGATTTGACACTCGGTGCTTTCTGCCTACCCCGTTAGGGACCTGGCGTGATGGTTATGTATGTATGTAGATTCATGCACTTATAAAGATAATCCTTTATAAATAACTTATTATTAATTATTAAATGAATCTAATAGTTAATTGCAAAATTGGTAAATTCATTATATTTCCATATGTAGTTTACTACCTATTTATTGAGAAAATTACATCGTCTCACATAATCATCGCTTGGCGCGCTCTAATGAGCTCATTACCTATGAGCACGCTGATGAGTTTTTAATTCTTAAACTTCATTCTCATTTACGTACAACATATAAGTAATGTAATAATGTAGCATTGCATTTCGTGGAACAAATATTCTCTTGGCTATCCTAATACAATAGTATTTCGACAATGGTAAATTAACAGGTTCAAGCCTACATACATTAATCGCAATAACCTGAAAACATTTCCTACTTATAATTCACACAAGTAAAATGTATTTAGTACATATTCGATTGTAATTTTTTTACACTACCCATGTAAGCTTATGATGTGTTACATTACAGTTTTAAAGAATTACGACAGTTTAAAAGGATCTTGGTTAGAGGATATTATGTAAAAGGAATTTGTATACCTTGCTTCTGTTTCTCGGATCCCTGAAGTCCTCTTTGGACGCTTTCCTCCTCTTGTCCTTCAGGATCATGCGCGCCGCTGCGAACGCCATTCTCGTAACTCACAGACGCTTTCCTAACTCGTATGTAACACAACACATCAACGTTCGACTAACTATTCGAACACACGTTGGCCAATGCCGATCACAGACTACGAATTGACTTATACAAATCTTTCGATCACTTTACACAACGCGATTAATTAACACTATATTAATAACGCCACAAATTATTGCCTTTATCGTTGTATTATTTAATAATTAACACTTTAATTGATAACGTTTACTTATGTTACTAATTGGTTGCTTTGGGTTTTTTTAATTGGAAAATCTGAAAGGCTGGTACAGTCAGTTACTGGTTAGGTTTCCTTAGAGTTGATTGTACACTTCGCGAGTTATTTAATAGATACCGAGAGTGATTGAGATTGTATTAAACTTAAATAAAATCACTTCATGTAATAGAAAAACTTAATTAAATATATTCCATGTTATATTGATAGCTTATGTAAGCATATTTGTGTTGGACAACTGAAGCTAAGTTAAAATATACTCGAGATTTATATAACCTATTTTGTTCAATGTTTTCTATATTGTTTTATAACAACACAGCTGGAGTTCAAACTAGTAAAAAACAACTAACGCTTTACATTGTGCAATGATTATGGGTAATGTATCTATCATTAATGATACAATTAACAGTAATGATATAATAATAGGCGAAGAACCAAAAAAGGCTGAAGCATAAGAAGTTGGTAAGCAAAATGATAATTTCATTTAGAACATATTCGCCAAAGTGCGGGACTGTCGTTATTAGATTACTGCAACTATATTTTTACGGAAAAACCAACCATTTCACCATTGTATTAGGAAACAAAGTCCCTTACCTCGTTTCCGACCTGGTTGGGCATTGGAGGAAATCGTTTTACCGGCAAGAATAATGTGATTTATTCGTCAGAAATCCTGTTTTCGAACTACGAAAAGTCCCGACATGTAACTTTGTAATGCGGATAAGGCTAGCTGGTTTAGTCCCCGTAGTTCCAAGTGATTATTTTTTTTTTTCACCCTTTAATGGTCCAC
>DWQT01004819.1:0-10878 GCA_018244895.1 Myscelus amystis hages
CTCGTGGCGCGTGTGGGGTGGCGGCGCAGGCGGACGCGCAGCCGCCGCCGCGCTGGCCGCCGCCTTCCCGCCGCCGCCCGCGCCGCCGCCCGCGCCGGACGACGCGGTCGATAGGTACATCAAATAAAATGTACCTAGTGACATGAACGGAGGAAGTTTCTATGCAAATATGATAGACCGAGATCCCAGAACCGTAAGACACAACTTATTTTCTAAAAGATATAACTTTCGGTTCTTAGTAGTCTCTTGTGTACTTTTTAATACCTGAATGTTTGTGGAGCTCGCCCGGTGACACCTGCGCAGGTACCGCAGTAGGTATATGACTGATTTTTATATATATAATATTTTATAGAATGCCACTCTGAAGTCGTATAAAAAAAATCAGACGCTTTCGACGGGCCAAAACTTTTATCAGACGCTTTAAAGCTCTAAGAAAAAAATAAATAATGAACTTAATTTATTTTTAAATGTCTGATTTTTTTTATATATGTTATTAACATAACTATTGCAATGTTATATTTGATCAGTCAGACAAAATACCCTAAACACAAAAATTACTCATCCATGAGTATGAGCGCGAGAGCACTATGCATGCGTTTCAGAGCGAGTAAGACATCCATGGTAACTCACACTCTATTACAGTACTACTGTATAATATTTATGTGTATATACTAGGTGCACACACTGTATTAGTCCGGTCAATTTAGACATTGACCCTAGCATAAATTCCCAGAAAGCTGAAAATTTGCGTAAATGTTAGGGACACCATTGTTATGAAGTTGTGAAAAGTCCCCATCGATCCCATGTCTGCAAAAAAAAATATTCAAGGTCAAAGGTTTCAATAATGGGTTTTTTGAATTTTTAGCGAAACGGTTACTTTTATGATAAAAATTTGTTAGAAACAATTATAAATCATTCAATTATCTACAAAAATTGTCCTTACACTTTTATTCATAACACTAACCATTTTTGAGAAAAAACGATTACAATTTTTTATATCGCTGTATTGTCCATAATAAGCAAGACTAAGTTGCCTACGACATCATTGGGTTTATAATATAAATAAAACTATTAGTCTAGGTGACTAATACATTCATAAAGGTGGTAAAAGAAATCTCCTAATTATATAGCTAAGTATAGCCTAACTCCTAAGTATAGCCTATAGTATTCCACGATAAATGAGCTATCCAACACTGAAAGAATTTTTCAAATCGGACCAGTAGTTCCTGAGATCAGCGCGTTCAAACAAACAATGAAACAAACAAACTCTTCAGCTTTATATTATTAGTATAGAAGTATAAATATGTTTTTTTCCTATTTTTGTATCATGTTTCGGTATTAGTACGTCAATAAACGTATTCTTTCCTTTCAATTTTACATGTTACATGAGAATCCCGATTCAATAAATTACATACTTCGGCAATCTAATTAATAGATGGAGTGTAAATAATTTCCTCGCGGAATGATTGCCCGAGAAAAAAGTATTATAAAAGATACAGTAGAGCACTTTATTATTCTAGATACAATATGAGCTAACTCGTAATATGGCCGAGGCGCTATGGGTATTCTTTTAATACCGAAAGTAGGACATCTGCGGCATTGAAGCTGTGTAAAATTCAACAAAAGCTAAAGCACAAAGCGTTCATATCGAGAATATTCTAGAAAGAGGTTACGTAACAAGGAATCGATCTGTTAGAACTTTGTGGTATTTTATGAAGCATTATTATTAATCGTCTGGTCTTTGAAACGTGCGCCTTACCTAGAGAAACACTTGTAAGTAATGAAAGATGTTTTGTAAGTAGTAAATTCATAAAAATTAACATGCAAACCGAAAACCGAGCAAATTACCACAGACTTTCTATTCCAACGCGTTTAGTAGCAGCCTTTCTAGGGTGCATCGAAAGACAATTTGAGGTCCACTTGATAAGTATATAGGTACGTACATGAAAGCGATGTGTTACAAAAGCGAACATTACGAGTAAACAAAAAGCTACGAATCTGTCCTGTTTTGGTTTTAACATGTTTTAAATGTAAAATTTAAGTTTTCCCATTAACATGTAACATGATGGTAGGTGTTAGACTTTTCTTCAGGGAAATCCAATGAAAAGAAATAGTATGTTAAAATTTGCATTGTAATGTGTAACGAAATATGAGACTAAAACATCATTGTTAAATGTTACTACATGTATTTTACCACTAATAGTGCATTCACGACATTCATAAACATAGGTAAACAATGACAACATGGCAATGACGCCGCCAACGAAATTAGAACCATTGCTAAATAGCGAACACTTGAAGCTTTTCGCACTTATCTCAGGGGAAACATCCGGAGAAGGCGACAAGACGATCGTGCGATGCGCATACTAATAGGGCAGAGGACCAATGGCAGCGTCCTATGTGGACTTCACATCCGTGAATTATTTTTGAGCGTCTCTGCCAACAAACACGTGGAAAATATAAAGAGTCCGTTATATTATATACTCTTATAAGTATAACGAGGTCGAAATAATTCATGTTTGAAACGGCACCTGTTTGGACTTAAAAATCGGAGATATCTGATTTTTATTCTCGTAAAATAAATATTAATGTAGTTGAAAATTGCGCTATAATTGTATTAAAAGGGTCGAGGTCCGTCCGACTCATCGGCAGTCGTGCGAGGCGGCGACGCAACAATGACACGTGTCGCAAACGTCGCGTCTACAGCGAAAATAAACCACAAACAATGGACGGTGATTGCGCGCCGCGATGTTTAATAGGCGCCGACCGGCCCTTATCGCCTTGGCAGTGCGGCGGTCGACAGCGTGATTCTTGGACTAGCTCGGCGACGTCAAACCGATTATAAATCACGCTCCGGCCAAATTGGACAACATCGAGTACATAAATCAAAACAATGATTGTGTAACGGCCGACTAAAATAACACACGCTATATATATATATATATATATATATATATATATATATATATGCGTGTAAATGGATTGACCAATATTGTCTATCGACACTTTACGGCCGAGAGGAAATTTATTGTAACTAACAATATATTGAAACGTTTTCGATTAGTTTATTGTTTTTATTAGAATCGGTTTTATGCGTTCTCAATATGATAACGATATGATAGGCTGAAAACATTTCGGCGAAAGCTCGGCCTATCGCCGGCGAAATAAAACGAAAACAAGGTCACGACATTGAACTTCGGCTTGCATCGCGGTAACGTTTGATCGCTCCCGCGGCGGCGCCCGTATCTTCCGGATCTCACGTAGTATCGACCATTTCACCGGCGGGTCGATGTCGAGGATTCTATTCTTGTTCATGTACCACGTCAGGCAAGTCGTCATAGCCGATATATTTCATACGGCGACCAATCTGCCGGCGGTTTATTAATACCGTTCTATGGGATGCTATACGTCACGATGACGAGTGGAAGGACGCTGACGTCATTGCGATAGATTAATGTCTGATCATTTCCGCTGCCGAAATCTTGGCCCCAAGCGCAGTGGCATCTGTTTTATTCTATTATTCTCGATGAAAATAGGCTGCAATTTCGCGTGTTTAATGAATTAAAATGTACGATAGGTACGTCGGGAAGCACTCGAGAATACGGTCTAAGAATACGGCACTATTCGCCGTCGAGAGAGCCGTCGAAAGCTTTTCTCGTTAACATGTCGATATCGGGGAGATAGGTGCGGCCATTTAAGTATTGGTTTCAGAATGAAAGTTATGGCCGTGCATTCGCTCATTAAATCATGTACCAGTTGCTAAGATTGTTCGAATACTTGATTGCGGACACGCGAGCGTGATTTAGATTGATGGAGATGCAATTTATGATCGAGATAACGTTACTTCTGCAGTGTCGATTTTATTAAAGCAACGTTAATGCAATCACAGGAACTCTTCCCGGTCGTCTGTGGTGCTGATACTTGGGTTGGCGGAGGTGCATTCTCTGTTATCAATTAAATTGAGTGAACTATGTGAATAATATCTTCTAGGAGACAGTGCTTCCAATCCTCGGTTCCATATCAGTGGGGCGTCCGGTGTCGTCGACCCGGCGGCGGCGCGGGCGCACTATTCGCGACGACCGACAATGCCCTGGCAGCGCTCCAAGCGCCGATGATGCACATCTCGAATTCTCCACCAACTCCTCACTTCCCATCTCGTACACTCCAACTATCAACTTTAACTGCGGCGCAGTTAAGTGTTATTACCGCGAGCCAATAAACTGAAATCATCGAGGCGGCAGCGCTAACTCGGTCGTCCTTTGATGTTTAGGTGGCGAGTGAGTTTAGATAAATCCTTGGTTATTTAAAATATAAATTGACGGGGTAAATAAGTGCACGTTTATTAGTATGAGTTCCGCGTTATAGTGAAGGCTTCAGCCCGGTATTACATAGGATCAAGTTAAAACTGGCTGCGGAAAGAAATTCTGCTCTGAATTTCTGACTGTACTACATTACGTTAAGTCATAAGACTATAAATAATTTAGGCAAGAAAATTTTGCGCGGGCGAAACAATTTCTCCGGAAAGATATGACTGTACTAAAGCGAGTAGGTTTCGTTGAATACGAGTGCATTCAATCATGCGATAGCAGAGTTTACATATTCAACTCATAAATTCTTTCATGACTTAAGGTACAGTTCCACTAATAAACCGAAAAGTAAACTAGAGAGAGTGACATACATAGGAGGAGAGGAAGCAACTTTGCGGATTTTTTTTCTATTGCAAGTTTTGTGGCATTATGACAATGAACATTGCACATCTATGACAAAAAGTACGTTAGCATGTATGTCGCATAAAACATTCTCGGATAGAAATCCTTCGTGTGACATTTATTATCCTGTACCTGATACGGCAGATATGAAAATATATGTTACGACTCTTTTATCCATAATCACATCTCTGATAATATTCGATGCGATAAAAAGTTTATTACAAAGCAAAGCAGCTTATGTCATCTAATTAATCAAGATTAAACAAAGATCGGAATCTTTCTATCATATATTCGCGTCATCAGCTGATAACAATAATTTCACCCGCTTACGGTTCGAATAACGATCGTCGTCATTACCGTGGCCTTGATATATGTGTGGACATAAATAACGGAATCTATAACCGTATTACTATTCATGTACTTTTTGAACCTTTTTTTTGGTCGTTCTTCTGCTGGTCATTTTATCCTTTATTACACCGTGATCCAGGAGTTTTATAAAAGGCGGTATTAATGTTGATAGAATTAGCTGCTAGTCTGCTTTTAATTATTAATTTAATTCGTGATGATATGCGTATTACAAGTAAAATACGACACCGCGAGAAAGTTCTCGTCTCAACGAATAAGGGCGTATGTAATATGAATGGCACATCTGGGAGTGCCATCTGAGACATTCATAGAGAAGGAGAATATAGAGGGCCCGGTGTTGTGCGAGCGAGCGGCGCGGGTATGTTGGAGTACGAATAAAATAAACGGGCGAATAACGTCACCGGTTTGGCCCGCGGAGACGCCGCCGGCGCGCGGCGTCCGATGGAGATATGGCGGTGCGGGCAGGCCGCCGGCCGGTGCGAGGGACGAGCGACGCGCAGGTGATCTATCACTAGTTGTTTTCTATTTACCGAGCGGGAATTATTCTCGGTGTTCCCGGCGCGAGGTCGCCGTCGCCGTGAGAGTAATCAGCATGTAAATTAAATGTAGATTTAATCGATACCGGCTCCTATAGGCTTTGAAATATACGTAATGACAAATAAATGACTGAAACTTTACTTACGATAATATTATCAGCCAATTTTTAAAATGTGTGGATGTGGAAAATGTGCACGATTATAAATGAGATTTAAAACAAAAATATTAAATATTTAAAAAACCTACGTTCTAAAGTTAGAAACGTGTGAACACTGAGACATAGTTCACACAAAGATTCAAGAACGATGCTGAGCGCGACTGAACATTATTGCTTCTATAAAGGGAATCGTATCAATTTTATTGACGTTGCCGTCACCGGAGTGCTAAAATTTCAGTATGAAATTCTTATTATATGTAGTACTATCTATATGGACGGCAGACCTTTCTTAATTTTATAAAATATATTTATGTTTATATTCATTAAGTATAATTATTTTGACTCAAAAAATCTCAATTGCCTATTTTCACCGAAATCCTTAAAGTGATTTTCGATAAACTTCCTATAATATACGAGTAGGTACACGCGATTTGCACATAAGCACATCGCAAAGCACAAAGCGTCCAGACGACGGAGAGCCAACGAACGTTCCGTCGTCTCGTTACGTCCCTATCGTATTAGCTTGGGCGGCCCCAATATTTGTTGGGCGTCCGCAGACATACGAGAACCGCACAAGCTTTTATCTCACCAACTGGACAACGAGCCTGTACACTGACGCAACCACATCGACTTGACCACGTTTAAATTAGCCGACCGTAGGCGGATCGTCCCATGTTTGTTTAGTTGTGATGACGGGCTATTAATGAAGTTATTAAAGGAGCAAATTATCGTCTGATAGCCGACGTAACGAGCGCCTCTGCAGGTGACACGTTGTCAACAGACTAATCCGATAATCGCCGTAATTGGTCCAGACTCGTTGCTGCGATGGAAATACGTAACACCATGGCTTCGCCTATTTCTATATGGCAATTATTAGTGAAACAATTTGTTAGTCTGTTTGAAAGGTCTGCTTGTTTTGGTATGTATATTAGAGGCGACAAGCTAGGGTCGGAAGAGGTAGCAACGCACGACTAATGCTGTGGTTATTTTTGCATCTCTGTAACTTCCCTACTCATTCCCTGCTCATCATTATCAGACCGTATTATCCTACTACTGGGCGCAAACCCAGAACTAGTGCTATCGCGTCCTGCCGACGGCTCGTCGAAACCAGCTACTAAGTGCAGCCTTTCTTTTATATCGTTACCCCAGAATACCGAATATAAATGAAATTGAAGAGCAGATGATTTTGAAGCAGCTGTGCAATGCGGTACAAACAAATGTGACCCGCTGTGTTGTAATGACATTCTATAAATAGACGACACAAGATAATGCGAGTGGCGACTGTCGCTATGAACCTGAACAAACCGAGCGGCGGCCGTGAGTCACGCGCTGTTCTTTGGTGAAATCGAGCCGAGCGCCCCTTGCCGCCGCGTGCCTCCACACGCCCGACCGAAACGGGACGCACAAATAAATAAGGAAAGTTCCATTTGATAACTATTGCATGAGTAACCTTCTATGAGCAAACATCTAGATGTTTCGGTCAAGTATATCTCTATTCGTATCTACGCTTGGCAGTGATAGCTTATTCGCTAGAGATTCAGTCTCCCACTATTCGGTTCTGGATTCTAAACTTGGCACGCAAATTTCACTTTACAAGTTTCGTGCGTTTTGTAGCTTCCAATTTATATATCACTCTAATGTTGAAGGAAAACATCAGGAGGAAACCTGCACCCTTTAGAGGTATGTTATAAGTTACATATAAAATGTAATAATGTTTTCTGAGGTGGTATTGTTCCAAAACTATAACTTAACTTTATTATAATGACTAAGTGCTAGATAATAATTTATAATGAGTTATAAGCTTAGGTATACCTAGCTTAGTAGATAATAAATTTGTACGCCGTAAAAGGCAAAATATGGATTGAACTAATAACTTTTTAAGATCTTCCAATGTACCCATATTTGTGCAAATAAATGTCTTTTGTCTTTTGTCTTTTGGTAGCCTAAAAGCCTAATCGAGTTTCTCTAAAACCTTGTGACCTGTGGTCAGCGAAAGAATAAAAGGGTCGAAAAAAATATTTAGGAAAAGCTCCCATTTTATAAGGACGATTCGTTAATCACGCTTACTCGTATATAGGTGTAGGAAAAACAATTTGCACTACACAGATCCGGGCAGCGTATGGGCATCTGTTAACACCGCCGCTAAACAATTACGTCAAAACAAATCTAACGAAAAAACCAGTCGAGTGTTGTGTGCATTGGCATCAAACAGCGTCAGCCGGTATCGGTGTTGCGCAGTTCACTATGTCAACAGTACCTCTCGGCCACAACTACCTAAATGACTTAACGCGTCACGCGGCATTGCAACGCTAATTTGTGCACACTAACTATTTTGGGAATTTACTGGATACTGGATGTTTCTGTTTTATTACATTTTTATAGAAGGTACAACTGTTTAAATATTATGTATTATCGAGTGTATGAAAGAAATCGAATGACGTAACGATATCAGTATATCACAAGTAAGGCTCGGCCATAACTTTCCACTAAGTGATTAATTAACAGCGGCGAAAAAATGTCAAAAGAAAAATCGCACAATTGACAGAGGAAATAATTAACGAAGGCCATTTCAAATGAAACTAGCGTAAAATAAGAGTTCTCATTAGGAACGGGAATAAAAATCAACTGCTGGGAATATTTCGTGGCGCTACCTTCGTCATTATGGGTCGCGGCTCGTTACCAACTTAAAATTTAAATATCACCCACTACAGCGGCAAAGGAAAACATCTTCAGTAAACCTGCGCACCTCTCAGATGTTATTAAAATAAACAATGTTTTCGGAGCTTTGTGCCGTCTGGCAATCTGAACTACTATTACCTTAAACCTAAGCTTTGAGGGGGACACATGTTCAAACTATGACCTGAAACCTTATCAGTATTTATGTCCAAAAAAATTGTTCATGAAATGGACCTAATATTTTAAGGAGCTGTTGTCGGCGGGTAACCGAAAAAGTAAAAAAATAGATCATTATTAAGCTCGACAACGGGAGAGCCCATTAAGAGGATTAATTTGCGGCGCTAAGCGTTTTCACGTTTCATTATTACTGTGTATGAAAATAATGGATTATATCGTAACATTTAATGCGAGCCAGTAGCTTTATAATGTTTTGAACGGCATAATCCTAAATGAGTTTGGTATACATTGAATGAAAAAAAAACGCATTGTCAACATTATCGTCAGTGATTTTTACAGCGAGATTCCTTGCTAAATGAGAAGGGGAATCACATCGACGTTGGCTTATCACACACGCACCATAGGTAAGGTTCCCTCGTGGTGTTTTCCTTCACCTTAACTAAGACTGATAGTTGAACTTAAGAATAAACATACTGTTCTTAAAGTTAATGCGTGGGTATATTAAATTGAACTACAATAATAATGTCATTTTACAATATATCCCACAATTCCGATATAAGCTGGCTCGCCGATAAGTCACTAGTAATCGTATACGAAATTTAGTGTAAAGTTTATCGCTAAAGTGGAATACAAATGTTTTCTCGTTGAAAATCGAGAGCCTCTCGTACATTTTGGATTACGTTAAGTAGCTACATAAAACTCTCGGTCACCATCACATAATGTAGATTACTAAACGACTGGCAAATTAAAATATGATTATTACTATACCATCACGCCAGGTCCCTAACGAGGTAGGCAAAGTAACCTTCATCACACCTACATACGTGGCGGTTTGGAAGATTATCGAATGTTTCACTCCTCAGCGAGTAACTGACGTATTTGGTCAAGATAGGAAAGTTCTGTATATAGGCGACGCTAATAATTGTTAAAACATCACACTATCCCATTTGCAGCAGAGATAATAGAGATATCCTCGTCGCTTATTGAAATCAGGTGCGGCCGATGGCGACCGGGCCAGCCGGCACCACCGGCCGGCGCCGCTAATTGGCGGGCAATCGTTCGCGCCGCGCCGTAACGAGCGTGAGGTGAATAAGCCAATAGTACACCAGCGTTTATTATTTATTTTATTGTAAATTAAAATAAATAAATGTAAGTTCAATTCGAATAATTAAATAATTGTTCAATTTTTTCAATACGTATCTATAATAGTATTATAGTTTCATAAACGAGTTTACGGCCTACTTTTATAAAGCAAACGCAGCCCTGTCTAATGTTAAGATCACACTCATTGTAACACTGAAATGTTCAGCGCTCAAGCAAATTACCTTCCACTTAAGTGTAACTCGGAAAGATGGAAAGCTTCATATATCATCATTATCTAGTGTTTCCTTCAAAATGCGCCGAATAAGCGATGCTGGTTGGGTTTGCTTAAAATACGGGCAAACGTTCATTAATTGTATAAGCCTCTCTTTGTGTAATTACAGGTTTATATAGGAGAATTAACATCGCGTAACAAAGCAAAAATATTACTTCACACACCAGTAGGTATTCGTGTAAAGTACCTTATCAAATCAATCGGACGTAAAGATATTTATTGTTGATGTATTATCCAGTTATCCTAATTGATGGGCTAATTAGTGTTGGCTAAGCGCGTGGTTACAGTGCTGCGTCGTACCGAGCGACGAACGAGACGTCACCTATGACGTTAAATATGTTAATGAATAGGCTTTATTCACAACGAGGTCGAAAATAAGCGGAGGACATTAATTTGTTACAGTCAGCGGAACATTAAATGCAATGTAACTGCAGTGTTGTTGCACACTCATAAGAATACAAGCGCACATGTAAGAGACCGGATGTTTATATATCAAAGCGAGTCCTCGTGCCCATCAACTGCCAATGCAACCAATCTCGTATAAACATAATTCACGTTGAGATAGCTCATAAAAGCGTCCGTGCCATAAACGACAAAATCGAACGCCTCGTATGGTAGTCCTTTGAATAGTAAAATTATTACCGGACAACTCAAACCACGGCAATCTGATTTCAAACTGGGCAGTCTATGGTCATCAGATAACGGATAAACATTTGTAAAAAAAATATAGACAACTATACACCCAAACACAGAATAAACACACACACACACACACACACACACACACACACACATATATATATATATATATATATATATATATATATATATATATGTATGTATATATATATATATGTAGATATATATGTCTGTAATTGTTT
>DWQT01004820.1:0-10878 GCA_018244895.1 Myscelus amystis hages
TATCGAACAAAAATAGATTATGACAAATCATTATCCACACTCACGAGTAGATAAACGGATATCCTTTTGCCATATACATTGAGATAAAAAATATGATTTGTGGATATTTGTGAAACTGGACTCGTGAAATTGTAACGAGGCCGAAGTTTTTAGGATATTAGGTTAGCGGCGATATCGTAGGTACCGCGATCGACAGTAGCGTGATTAATGTTTTACAACACAGAAGTTGGATGTGAAGTATATATTTTCGGTTTCATTTTCCTGTAGCAGTTAACTATGCGATCGTATTTAAATGTACTTAGGTATAAATTATTCTTTACCGATACAGTTACAACTTCTGGTTTAACCCGAATCTAGTTACTAATTTCAACCTGAATTTTACAATAAAAGAAACTACTTCGTGATAATTGTAATTCAAAATAGTGTCAGTTGAATGATTGTAATTCAAAATACATCTAACATATTTTAAACGGTTTTCCTGTTCAGTTCATTTGGCTTTGTTTCTGCTGTAGCACTAATCTATCTATCAGCGTAACAGTGTATCGGCGGCAGTGTGTGAAATTTTGCAATAGAGCTATCTCTTAGGGCCGGAGGGCCGGAGAAAGTGGGCCTTTCACTCCGTCTGCCCGCTGCGTGCTACAATTTAAACAATATCAGTATATTGCAATTATTTTATATTAGCCAATAATTTATGTAAATATGTGATTCGTATTGTAAGTTGTGGAGACAATAAAGATGAAGTATTATCATAATTATACACACATTCTGGGTATTGCCAAATATTATGTTTGTGAATTAAGTCCACTGTACCGTCGATTTTTTGTGGAGGACCTTAAATATACGCAATGCAATGGTTTTATGTAGAGTCTTTACTGAAATAAGCTTATAATTCATTCAGCTTATGAAAAAAAATTGTTGCTTATGTTAATTTATTAACACGGCATGGCTAAACACTATATACTATATACACTATATACTAGTTCAATTTAATGTAAAAAACGGTCATTTTTCTGGTATATAAAGATTTTTGTCAGTTTCCTTAGAAAATATAAAACAAGTAAAATACAGCAGATTTTACAGGAGGTATTACGGTAAATTGAAATAATGATTGGCCAAATATAACTAGCATTGTTTCACAACCAATTTGATATATTGACATACTCGAACAGTTTCAAAATACACCGTTTTGCATACAAATACTTGTCAACAGAATAGCACGTAGATTAAATGGTGAAGATAACGCGTTAATAAATTATGTGGAGTGTCACTACACTGACTCAGGATTTGTGGGATTGATATGGGATCTGCGATCTAAGTAGACTTACTTTTACTTATACAAAATTCCACGAGATCTAATTATCTTAAATGTTTCCAAAAGTTTGCGGCTTCATGAATAATACGTTTCGACGGAGTTTTATTAATCTCTATAATATTCATGAAAAGTTAATCTCAGTGTATTGACACAAAACTTAACTTATTCTCTTATTCTTAGAAGCACTTATTTACAAGGTAATTATTTTTGCAGCGCGTTTGGTTCGTTATATGTAGGTTATAGTAGAAGCAGATAAAGTTTGTTGGGACTGTAGTCGGAGGAAATACGCTCTATCTACCTCTATGAATATTAGGTGTGACTGTGTAAAATCGCAGAGCCGCGTTTTATTTAATTACAGAAATCTCTTGGTAACTACCTATAATATGTATATTACAAACAATATGTCTTCATTTGGTCCCCTAAAGTTAAATAAATTTAAATCAAATTCGCAGATTGAACCATCAAAACGTAATATTATGAGGCTCATCAAAAAATAATTTTATTGTATTTTAATAATATTATGTACCTATACAACGACAAAACTTGTTGATACATTAATATTTTAATGCATGTATGAATAACATACAGGTGTGTTGATTTATTGAAGGTTATTGACCGAAAGGTAAATACGATGACGCTATTAAACAAAATGTGCCATTAAAGATATTTAATTGCTTAATTAACTTTAGGTATATTAATTCGCATTAACATTTAACGACAGTATTTTGTTTAATAAATACTGTATGACGTACATATGTTGGATACACATGAGCGCGCACGCACACACCCGAAGTAAAGTAAAGTATTCTGAAAGGACGACTTAACTCATGGAAAGATCGTGTTCCATCTAAACAAGCAAAATTATTACATTCGATTGTCCGTAGCAAGCAACATAAGGTGATGTGTGTTTATCGTTTATTTACATTATTTTATATGTACTGCGAAATATATTTTAGTATTGATCGAAATCCACGTTCGCTTCACTTACGATATCCGCATCAGATCGTATTTAATTGTTAATATCGCGCGACATCCATTATTGTCGAAATAAAATGAAGAAAATTGTCATTATGCATGTAGATACGTGTATTACAAATCAAGATTAGGAAGAGACGTTATAAAAATCGACGTAATACATATTAAAAATTACCATTGAATGCAATACGACCGAATAAATAAAAATGATATGGAAATCAAACTATATCTCAGAAAGGTTTGGTTGTTGATTTTGCAACTAGGCCGCCGGTGCTATTAATTTCCAGTGCGGCTCATCGACAACTATAAGCATATTTTATTATCTCACTTCAAAAGATTTGAATAACGTTATCCTTTATTTATCACCAAGTATTGTAAATAAATCATGTATAATCACTCGATGGGAGATACGGTGTTTCGATTTTAATAGGCTGATGCTATAGACATTTCAAAATCCTCAATGATACGGATGGTGAAATTACAGTAATTGTATGTAACATTTAGTACTATTGGTATAGAATGCGTTAAGTTATTCAGTAGTATAATAAATTAAAGGTCCGCCACATTAAGCCCTTAAAGTTGTCATAACACAGAAGCTGTAGCTGGTAGAAGTAATGCTGAACATCAAAAGCCAAGTCTAATATTCATCAGGTGTCATTTAAACGTGTGTTATATAACTAACAATTATAGTATTGAAAATATTTAGTAATGCAGTATTACGTTTGTTTCACAAAAGCTAACTGGGGCGGCGCTGTTAATTAATAGCATTGTCAACTCAGTTACCTCGTTATGTGTAAGTACTTATACTAGTGTAGGGTATCCTAGTTAAAGGTTCTTGTCATTGTTAACTTCACATTATTACTTAAATATTTAAGGTACCATGAAGATTTAAGAAGAAAGATATTTAAACTTATAAATGAAATGAATTCTAAAATATTTACATTGTAGTAAGCCAATTTTTGCGACTTTATTAATGAGGTATTTGACAACGTATTGTTTTGGAATAATAAATGCATTATTATAAAATCAATAGGACACTATGAACGGTAAATTTTAAGGTATGTTTTTAAAAACATTTCTACATTTCTCACCGTGTACAGTATCCGAGTAAATGACGTTTCGGAATGAAACGCCTTGTAGATATCGTATTATATTGTCAATAAATTTCGTGTTTATAAGAGACTGAAACGAGATTTATCTTATGCATATAGTTTAGTTTGTCTCGTTTGTTCGTGACCGCGAAACAGAGGCACGGCGCAGATTGAGTACACAGATTAGATACGTGCTGACCGAACGTATATTTAATAGGTTGTTGACATTTCGTAAAAACAGTTTTCTATACCCCAAGTAATTTCATTTACAGCGTAAAATTGCTTAATTGGCGCGTTCAGCATACCAGCCGGCGTTGATGCAACGGACGCCGGCCGGTCGCCGTTCATCCACAACTCTCGCATGCAGATTCGGCAGCACCACGGGCCTCTCTAAACAGAAGGAACCCGTTCCACACAATACGACAATGTGCACAATTTCATCGCAACTCGCAAGATCCGATCGGCGCTCGCCGGCTGACAACACCGCTATACGTGTGACACGAGTGACATTTATTTACATGTATAGGAAGTTCGGTTACGTTTCACGATTCGCACAATTCTCGACCGATCCACAGGTTTGGCACAACACGACACTTGCTTCGGGCGGGGACGCAGTATTCAGGTTAGTTCGCTAACGGAAACCGTGCACGGATAATGCGTCGTGTTTACAGTTGGCGCGGCGCTTTTCGCGAGCGCACGATACATGTGCACGCCTCTAGAGTTGACAGTCGACTGGCGTGAAGTGGCGCGTACTAAAGAAAGCTGCGTCGAAGCGCGACAGAGGGGCGGCGGGCGGCGGGGGGCGCGGCGCACCTGCGGCGGGAGCGCCTCTGGCGACGCGGCGGAGCTTCCCGCTGAACTACGCAATAAACGCTCGATAAACTTTCTCATTAGGCGCGCCTAACCGTGTGACCGTAAGCTCGTTTCTGCGTGCACATTTAAATGCAATGCAATACGACAACACCCATGAAAGCAATTCACGCTTGCCCGTGTCAGCGCTGTGCTTTCGTTTCGCGCGAGCTTACAGGGAACGCATGCGTCTGCGCAGTGGCTTGGCTCATATCGAAATTAATACATTCTAAGAATGAAATTGTACAATTATTTATATTTAATTGAGTGGAAGCTTTATTTCACTCGTCCAATGTTCGGTTAAAAATTAATTTAACTTTAATTGAATGTTGATTATTATTTTTCTGTTTTGCCTATTGCCTATTATATTTTCAGTGCAAATATATAACTTTAAGAAGTTCGTGTAACAAAATATCTCGAAGAGCTAGCAATTCTCGAAAGCTCTACATTATTTCGCTATCTCTTATATTCCTTGAACGTATTAATAAATAACACGCTTTGTCAAGGTATTTTATCGCAGTAAGTTTTAATGTGAGCTTATTATTTTTACGTATATGAGTTAGTTGAAGTAACATTTATATTTTCTGACTCTACCATAAAATACATATGGATTTATGGATATATAAAGTTACTTATAGACTGTTTAGCGCAACAATCATCATGCCGTACCGCGCAAAAAGTTTCGGATTCGATTCTCAGACAGGAAAATATCTCAATAATGACTTAAATAACTTACTTCGCATGTAGGTGGTTTAGTGTTGTCTTTCAGTAGCATCCACGATATATGAATTTCAAATTGGAGTTATAATTTGTCAAGTATTGTTGTAAATGGATTTTCCTTCAGTACTAATCGTAACATGCGTTACATGTTGAATTTGGGAAAGGTTTCTCAGAATTATGTAATGTTGGTAACCCTATGTTAGCTAGGGCTTTTGGTTGCTGGTGTGGTGATGTTAGTAGCGCCTGTTATAGGGTATTAGAGACAACTTATTTGCTGTCGACTGCTTTTATCCCATAATGTACCTCATAAAGTTGTTCACTTGCTCCATTTCGTAGTAAATATGATCGACGGCACATTTTTTTAAAATTGATTTATACCCGACGTTTGTATAAAAATAATTCTGCGCAGTAATATATCCAAACTTTTCGTAGAGGCTTCAAGTTTCCGATTTGCGAAATGTAGAGCCACGTTAATACAGTGTTGACCTAAATTACTTTGACCTAGAGACAGAGTTAGGACAGCAAATAAGTACGTTGCCTATCTCTGCAAGGAGATGTTGTTCTAAAAACAATTTTATGAGCATTTGCCGACTTAAGTAAAAAAAGGTTTCAAAAGTTTCACATATGCCTTAGAACATTATTATTGCTATCATATGGGTAGGGTAATAATTTAATACTTAAGATATTGATTATTGAAATAGGTTGCAGAAACAATTCCCGGGAAAAAGTAAATAAAAATTGATTGAAGAAAAAATTCTTTTAGAAAGATTTTATTCGTTTCTTATGACTTTTCTAGCATAATATATGTAATAAGAGAATTGGTTTTCTTAATTCATAGCGTCGCTGTTATATTCTCTTTATATATGCAACTACATACTAACAAGCAATGTTAAAGTGATCATAATCCTGAAATTAAGTTTAGGTACGTATTTATAATGCTGCTTCATTATTCATTGCTGCTTTTTCATTACATAAAGAGCGTAGGTTGCTCTATCAACGAGAAATGGAGTTCAGGCTCGTTTCAGTATTGTAATACAACGGCCTTAGTAGCTATATCTAATTTAATGGAATTCTATGTAACTGATGTAATCGACTCTTAGAGAAGGGTTGCGAAAAATGTTACAGGAATTGTTATTCTACCTTGATTTGTGAACGAAAAAGTAAAGATAGAGTTTAGCAACTGTTTAAATCATTGATTATATTAATTATTATTAAATGTGGTAACGATGAACTGTTAATCCTAGTATGATTGCAGTATAAAGTGCTATTGGTACTATGCAAAACGTGAAAGTGGAACGTCATGATAAGAAAAAGTGGGTAAAATAATATTACAGAATGTCAGCAGTGTAGACGCTTTCGTGTTAAATGGAATATACATAATATCAATAGTGTTAATATACTTCGAACAACAAAACAATACTGAGTCATTGTCGCTTCAGAAAAGCATGTTTATAAATCAAATTACTTGTAGTTTATATGTCGCACGTATTTGCAATACAATACAATATTTATTTGCAGTGTTACTGAAAATATTTTTTTCTGAATTCCTGCAAAAAGCTTTGTAGCCACGTGTTTCAACAACTATTTGAATAAATCATAAACCTAAATGCCAATATAAATAGTCGGTAAATAAAGAAGGAATATTGAAAAGTTTCGTCGACGAAGTCGAAGTTTTCGTGCATTTTTATAAATAAAATTATGTACTTGATGTCTGTTAAAAAGACAGTTACGAATAATTCCTAAAAGTACTCTATTAGAGTCTCGTTCACAATCTCCCCAGCAAGTTATACAATATGAAAATACACAAAGACAACAGACGTGATAAAGTATAAATGTAAAGAACCGTGAAGGGCCCACTTACAGCAGCGCAGCACTGGAGGATATCACTTAGCTACGTTGTAAGGAAAATACTCAGCTTGCGCGCGACCGTTCATTAAAATGGAAATAGGTATATGTAGTTGCGCTCCTGCTAACCTCTTGTCCAAGTTCTTTAGGGAAAGATTTTTAGCGGATGGACTAGTTTTCAGTTAACGTATGAGGGCTGCATTTCGTCTAATCGGCTACATTTTAAATGAAATATTATAACATAAATGAAATATTATAACATATTGACTGTTCAAAACAAGTTATATAAGCTTTTATAGGCTTGCGTGGTTCATCTATGTACAAAACTTCCCAGCGGAGATCCAGTGAAACCTTAGGTTTTTTATCATAAATGAAAATTAAACACATAATGATAAAAATAGTGAACACACCTAAATGAAGTTCCTCGAGAGTTCATTGCGCTGATTTATAATTTCAGAAATAGTACAGTAAAATAAACATAAAATTTTTTTAACAGATAGCAACAACGAACCACGTAATGTAGTATATATGTATAATGTAGATCAGTCTAGAATTCTAGATGATACTCAGAAGTACAGATAAATTTGGTGAAATTATTATTATTATCTAGAAAGAAGACGCTTGAAAACCTTATTTATTTTTGATCAGAAAAAAATATTGATGTATTTATTAAAGATAACGTGAAATATAAAGTACACATAAGTAATATTAAAAACTAAAATATACAATGATTATGACGGAAGTGGAGCAATATCTAAACTTCCACAGATGTCCCGACAAGTCGATATTGAGTTAAGGTGACGTCATCGTTACCGGAGTTGTTTATCGCCCACTCGAGTGACGTCCACCTCCCACATGACGTCATCACTCTCCTGGAGCTCGCAACTCTCGCCACGAGCGAGGATGCAGCGAGTGCCTATTTGTCACCGCAATGTGTATCGCAACGCTTCAATTGAAGTTGACAGCGTCCATCTAGTATAAAGGTAATTAATTTCAGCCGCTCTTACAAATTACTTCGGTATTGTGTTTAACAAAATCCTACACGGTGCTACTTTATATAGCATGGCCAATTTTTTGTATTACGCTAAAGTATATTGAGGGTCGAGTTAATAAACAGTAGTTTAGAATAACAAATAGCATTCGATTAATTTTTTGTTGGAATGCATGTCTTTTCCAGCTTTTGCACGAATTGTAGTAATAATAAAACGAAATAAATATCTCGTCTAAAATTTGAAAGTATGGAATATTTTAAATTCATTCGGATATGTCTAATATATTCAAACTAGGACATTATCTGTATCATTGCTTGTTAAGTTAAGTACCGCCCACTTGAGTGACGAATGACGTCACTTCTTACATCTAGAGCGCGTATCTCAGCATTCGTAGCGTTGCACGCGACCGATTTGTCATGTTACGTATGAATGAAATTAATACGGGAAGCAGTTACTGCGTACAATACACTCTGGCAATATGCGATTCTGCGTGTTTGTTTCCGAGAAATCGCGTGACAAATGACGTCAATGCTCTTATCAAATGGGCGGAATTTTCATCAATAGTAAAGATCATGATACGAAACTCAAAAAGTATATATATTGGTATAAAATCATTAACCGTAGTAATTTGTTTAAAATAAAATGTGTAAATTATTCTAGCTTTAGTTTTACAGGTATTGTAGAAAATGTAAGATCGTATTAAAGCGACAGCGCTGTCGGCGCAGTTGTGGGCCCGGCCCAGTGACAAGTGACGACGGCGCTTTCTTCAGGCGCACGGAACTCTAGTCATTAGCGGCGATACAGGATAACGAGAATAATTCGCGATGACATGTTTTGAACCGTTTAAGGCCAATGTAATGTGCCGATATTGATGAGGAATTCTGTTCAGGTTTTGATTTTAGTGCGTTCTAAAATTACAGCAATACACCACTTGGAATTATGCTAACATTGGTAAGAAATATTCATGTTAATACATCGTTAGTCACCGTTAAGACTGTATGGTGAATAATAAATTTGAAATATAAGGTTTATTTAATAAGCACGTCAGTGAGCCCTTTTGTTAAGTTATCTAAAGTGTTGCAGAAAACACTATTTAAGTGAAGACAATAGCTCCTTGCGGGCTGGCGAATAGCTTATTGTCCTATTTCAATAGTGGAAGTATGTTTAATTCCGGGGAGTAATTCATCCTCGGCGTCGGATGGCGAGTTGGCGAGCAGTCATTTAATTAGACTTAATGAAGACTACCTTCTTCATGTACACGTATTGGATTAATGTAATATAAGGGCTTGATAAAAATACACTGATATGACAAAACTAATGATATAATTAGCGAAATGAAAATAACGGTTGAAAAACATTTAATTTATAATATTATACGTTTATGAGATCTTTATTACTTGTACATATTGTCAGTATCTCTGTTTCTCGTAGAATATTTAATTAGGTACCTAATAACTGAAATATTTCTAACATTTGTTGTGCAACGGAAAACGATTTTGTTTTATTAGATAAATTCATAAGTACAATCTTTAGTCTATGCCTACACCGAGGGTCTATCGATGATTTTTTTCGCCCATTTACAATTCCCAATAAAGACTTAAACAAACCAATTGTCTGTGGCGTTAACAACCGAAATCACCCTCTCGACGAACCCTTTCTCTACACGGAAATAATCACAAACGTTCTAAATGTTACCCGAAGAAAAAAATATTCGCAAATGCGATTCAATTTCCACTTTATACATAAGTGATAAAGTGTTACTATACATATATTTGCGTCACAAATCAATGAGCTCTTGCCCTTTTACTCGGAATTGTAATATGGAAATAAAATTGAAACAAACATTTTACTTTATTTTTCGACAGATATTAATAGGCAGCGTGAATATTGTGATTCAAAACACGCTGAGCCTAAAATTCGATATAAAAATTCCTAACGCACCGAACCAAAAGGAGAAATATGAATACGCACGTATCTTTTGCAATATAATAGGCCACGTTTCTATCTATCTAAATAACTTAAATAATAACATAATATGTGCACAGATTTATACATACAATGTTTATATTTCGACTATATAATTATGAATATTCCATGATATTATTAGTATAGCAATCTGTCAAAGGTATGCGTGTACATATAGTGCATTATAGGTTTGCTAAGGGACGACTTAATAAAGCCCGTTCAAGTCCTATACTGCTTTTTAATAATAAACATTGATTTTTGGACGCGGTTGTCATTTCACTGTTTTGAAATACTAGTCACCTTCAATAATTCAGTTATTGTGGTGTGACGGAACCTTTATGTGGCACGCTCGCGGCCACGTGGGAGCTACACGTGGTCGCGGCACGTGCCGGAAGGTGCAAATAAACCAACTGCAATATCAACTATGCATGAACGATGCACGGACACACTTGTCAATTGTGCCACATTATGTGTCAATACGAACGTATTGGTAAAAACGTCTACTTTTGAGCTAAGGACAAATAACTGCGCGTTCTACTATTGTTTAGTATTTTGCGAATATTGTAGAGACGCATAATCAAATTATGCGAAAAACTAACTAGTCTTCAATCATTGGTAGAAATAACGGCGTTAACAATATGTTGCGTTTAAGTTTATTTATTAGCGTTGCTTACAAATACGTTGGACGTTCTTTTTAATGGATTTAATATTGATAAGTAAATTGCATGAAATACATATGTACCTATCAAGAACAAATCTACTGTGTAAGTTCCTACGACTGTGAATGTAATAGTCGACATTGTCAATAGATATTTTTATGTATAGTTATAGCTTATTGGAATAGTAATTATTTGACTATCTTTGATTGATTATAGTCTAACTTACGCTATTTCTTAGAAAAATTCATTCAGAAATACATAATTCTTTGAACTTTAATTAACAGTTTCTGTTAATGTCTATAAGTGCCGTTCCTTTGTCCTTGATAAAGCTATTAATAGATAATTAAATATTTTTAGCAATCTGCTGTTTAGTAAACTATTATTATACACCTCCATAAAGGTGGTAGAACCCTCTGTGGTTCGACTCCGGCGGCACCACCGTCACACCTATTTCTGCCTTATAACAGCAG
>DWQT01004821.1:0-10877 GCA_018244895.1 Myscelus amystis hages
GGCGAGTAGAGGTCAGCTAAGAACGGATTTTACGAAATTCCACCTGCAAGCAGGGTTGCGGGGGTGTTCATTATAATTTATATAGCAAAGCAACGTTTGCCAGGTCAGCTAGTATAGGTATAAATATCATTGATACTGATTCGTTTGACGTAGTACTTGAGTGTTAAACAGAATCAAATATTAAAACCTGAGTTTCGTAGCAAGTTGCAAACAATTTCATTTACGCCTAAATGAAATTGAAAACCAAGTTTAAGTTAAGAAACTTTTGCAATTTCCGTATTATTTTTGAGAATATACCCTTCTGATTCCATCGTATTGTCATTTGACCTTGCGATCCCATCCCAGACGGATCACGCTAAAGTTACTCAAGTATAAAGCATTTAAATTGGTTTATATATTATTTCGTAAACGATTTTTACCTGATTTATGTTATTATTGGTTTTTGTAAAATTATGTCCCTTATTTTTATTTCAACAAAATCATAATTTGAGTGGACATCTTTCATTTCATGAGCACAATATTTATTTACACTTGGACATTTTTAATATCTTTACAAAACTGCGATACTAGATGTCTCGTAACGAAAATGTATACACTTTTTAAACAATATTTACGTCAAATGTGATAAAATATAATGAATAAATCACATATCAATATTTAATCTTAAACTACGAGTAACTCAACTAAGCATGTTGAAGCCATTAGTATTAAAAAAATTATAAAATTTAAAATTATTTAATTTCATTTGTTGTACTACACGTTGGCTTAGTTGTTCGGTAGGCATTGCTATTTGGTTCTCAATAAAACTTCATTTCGATAATATTATTTATTATTATTACCTAATTAACTTTTTGCATCTTGAAATTTTCTCGTTTTTCTTTTTTTCGCTAACAGCTGTCTAACCGCTGGCAATACTTTATCCGAGCGTCGAACTTAATCGTCCGCGCTTCACTTAGCTTCAAATTCACTCTACCATCGGTGTACCCAGGATATCGATGAGGAGGGCCTTTCTTCCAAATGCCATTTGGAGTAAAAGAATAGTAAATTTCGGGCAATAAATGTTTTGTATTCGTATCTAGTTCACAATTAGAAATGACAAGAACGGTAATTGAATGTCAGTGACCGTTGGGCTAACGACTGGTTCTAGAAGTAACAAACTGTGTACACAATACTTTAGAGGACGTACATACGTAATCACTAAGAAGGAAGTGTTGGAAATAAATCACTCACGAGGAATAACCGGCAGTAAAAGTTTGTCTGAAATTTTGTACGATATTTATGAATTTAGATATGTTAATATTTCTACGTGAATTTACAGTTAGACATAAAAGTTTACTGTATCGCTCTTGTTTTGATTGCAGCCTTTGTAACGTTGATACATTGATACCTGATGTTTTTTTAAAAATAATATTCAAGCTGTGAAATCTAGATGTATTGTAAAACGAAAGCAAATATTATTGGTTAAACTTTGTTAAGAGAAACATAACATTTTATTTCTGAAATAAAATAAATTCCCACAAAGTTAGAAGCAAACATTGCTCGTTGAATGAAAAGAACTATTTGGGGCGACCTATTGAATATATTTCCATTAGAAGCTAAACATTCGTGTCCAAATCTGCTGTAAAAACAGGGCCATCGTGGATGTGGGAGGTCAGATGCCGCCACTGAGAGCTGAGTCATTATCCTCGCCCTTCGGATGGATGAATTTCATATTTCGTGACAGGATTTGTAAATTTACAGTGTGTGTGAAATTTTTATGTGTATCCTAAAAAAAGCACAAAAATTTATTAAAACAGATTGTTTTCGTGCTCCGACATTTCGATGGAAGTAATAAAATGGATTATTAAGCTTTTTGCAAAATCAGAGGCACATGCCAGAATTTGAACCTCCGAGTTCCAAAAAGACAGACAGGAATGCCAACCGCTATCGGCTATCATCTAACTATTTGGATATAATAAGCACAAGGTATTATGAGACACAGTTCTTTATCGACAATTGAATGGGACTTAATGTACATATATTCGAAAAGACTCGACTTCGACTCGCGAATACCGGAAACGGTCTCCTATCTAAGAGCCAATCGCAACGGAAATGTTAATCTCTACGTATCCTTATATCGCTTGGAGATCTGCATGTTATATTAGACTAGAGATATACACCGAACGGTATAAAACAGTACAGCGGGGTCGTTTCAGTAAGAGCTGACGACGATCCAGGATATAAGCCGCGGTCGTTCAGCTTATCGTAAGTAATGGCTTTCTCTTCGCTTGAAATAGCATTTACCTCGATAATTCAGGAAACATATTAAGGATTAGCAGTTTAACATTTAGGCGAGGTAATGTTCTCGCGTGGATAGAACTAGAAAGTAAATAGCATGCATCGCACTTCTAATTTAATGTTACTAATTCTAAAACTAACATGAGTACCGAATGTTCGTGAAACCAGAACTTAATTTGTGGTCGCTGGCTGGCATCCAACGCACGTGGCACGTAGCGGGGTGTCTGGTGCACATTTCCCAAAGCTGTCCCAATGCAGATTGGTGGACATATGACATAGTGGTCAAGTCACCTGTCGTATGTTCCATGACTTAATTTGTAGGAGTTACAAAGATCCCAAAAATTTAAGTTCGACACGAAATACAAGTCCGACCGCAGAAAGTAATGATAATGATGTACACAGTATGAAATGTGTAGCTTCAATCCGTGGTCCCCTTACGAACTGTTACAATCTTTATGACACAGATACACGATTACGTTCCAGCGAATGCAAAGTTTACTACCTACTCGTACCTCCATAACAATATAAAAAACACTAACCATAAAACAAAATTGAAATGTTTTTTGTTGTTCAAACAAGCGTGCCATTTCTGTGAATCCTATTTTATGATTATGCTCCATGAAACATGAAATGTAAATGTAGATGGTTAGAATGATTTATATAATTACTCAAACCGTTGAGTTGTTTTTTGTTACGTTAAGTTAGAGTTTAACAAGCTGTCAAGCGCAAATATTACATAACTACTTCCCAAACAATGACCTAGTAGGTACTATTCCTATTGGTTGTATTCAAAGTGATCAGAATGTCTAGTTTACAAGCATGCTTTGCCATGCTGCATCCATGCAATGCATTTTGCAAAACATAGTGTAACACAGAAATAAATTCAAGATGAATTAATAATGTGTCTTGTCCCAGTATATTTAAGAACTATTCACGTACTGCAGATTTATTGTAAACTTTGTAGATGTCTTCGCCATAATTACGTAGTCTCATATGTTCGTTGTTGACATTACAAATGACTAAATGACTGATCTTTTTCGTATGCTATAAAACATAGCGTAAGGTAATTTTTTTATGTTGTTTCAGGTATGTTCTAAGTTACAATATCAATATTTATTAACAAATAGTAAAAGTATAAAAAAATTAATATCAAAGCTCTAATATCGAGAACATTCTATTAGTAGTCATTATTCCCTAAAAGGCTAATAGCAATTGGCAATAGGAGTCGTCTTTACAACTTCAAACCGTGCTGGCTTCCTTTGACGTCAATAGTGAGTTGTGGTTTGCCACAATGTTAGGGTTACGAGCGCTAATGAAAATCATATTCCTAGTTTCTGAACACATCTTCTAATCTGCTTAGCTGTGAGACAAACCTCGTTAACATTTTACTGATTATTGTACCTACTCGTACTTCAATCTAACTGTTTTTGTACCTTTCAATTGTAATTTAATGAAACAGCAGGTATACAAAATTCACCATTTATTCTTTACAATGTACTCATAAATGGTAAAAAATGTGTTCATACGCAATATCGTTTTGAAGACCGGCCTTTCAACAAAACATAAGGTCCCTAAAACTGTTTATCGGGTATTCGCTATCAAATGATAGTTTTTATGCTCCCTTGAACGTGAACTATAACAGGTAATAGGTAATAGGAACTATTATAGCCAGGTATATAGCATTAGAATTAACTATTAGTTCAATTGTTACTGTAATTGTAGCAAACACTAGAATATGCTAATTTAAACTACAACGAAGACCGACTAACATTTACTTTGGTTAGTTCGTTGAATTTCAAAAGTTAATTGCAACCGAAGCGCGTCCTGGGGTTATTGGTTGTTATTACTGCATAAATATATAACTTTCTACCTCTGCAACTTATCCATCTAGCATAGTATTTAAAAAGCCCTTTATGAAGTTTTCATAGGTTTAACAGTTTCCGATATTAACTAATCACACCCTTGTTTTCAAAATGGCGGCCGAGGTAGATCGCCCCCGGCCCGAAAACGAGAATTTAAACTCAGTATGGTATGTTTTATTAAAAACAAAACCAAAATCGCACCCGATATAAAATGCTCGGTTGGCTTTGCTTTCGTTCGAATTTACCGGACAATGACAATTTTTTTAAATATGCATTTCGAAATGTTTCAAAGTTTACAGTGTAATACTAGCGGGTATGTTATTTGTGACTGTTTATTTTATTGAGCTCTGCTAACTTCATATAAGCGGTTGATTTTATGCATTTACGTGACTTTCGTTTTTGCGGTACTGGTAGGTATACGTTTTTATAGGCAGTCCTTCAGGCGTTGACCTTCAGATCCGCTGAGCTCGCATAAGTTTGAGAATGTATCGGCCACACTCGTACTAACGACGCCTCTGAATCCGTAATCAGGACGGACTTTGTAAATGTATAGATATTCAGTTTCCCAAAGGATAAAACGTTTTCACAACTAATGTTCATTATTCAAACCATGTTATTATGTTTTTCTTTACTATCTATTTTGTTGCGTGCGTGCCACATATGTATAAAGTCAATGGTCAAATTCAATTCTGTAGTATGGAATACCGCTTAGGACTAAAATATTTTTCAAGAAATACCAATCGCCCAATTAAATTTGAAAGTAGCAGTATTTAAGGAGTCAAAGCAACAATAATATTGATAAGCTTAAAGTTTTCGACGAGATTTAATGTTAGTTACCTAACAGTCGGGACCGACTGCTTAAACGTTTTCGCCACAGCTCGAAAGCTCTTATAAACATTTTCTACTAGACATTACCATCCAAGAGAGCGCATTGAGCAATGAACATATATCTAAATGAAATAGTACTTAAAACTAGTTTTAAATGAGTAAAAATATCATCAGTGCGAACACGACTAACACCACACCGGATATAACTATATAGCTAGCACGTGTATTTGAGTTTTTGTACGTGCTTACTTGGCACGAGCTTAAGGATGCTCCAGTACTGCGCCGTTTGGTTTAACGATGAACTTAATCCGTAATCAGAAGGTCAGGTGAGAAGCGGCCTGTGCAAATATATCTAACAAAATAAGTAAAGATAAGATATATATAGTTATGTAATGCAGCAACAAAACACGTGCCGACTTGCCTACAGGTATATAGCTTTGCATAAATAAAGTTACTTTTCAATTTAGACTAGGTGTCGATAACTATGTCTTGTAATAACGGATAACCATTTTACGTAGATTCTTATTCACTAGTATAAAATACTTTTGCTACCCATAAAGGTGAAATGAAGCGAGCTTAATTTAACCTTTTTTTGTTACGTTGGGAAATGCTTTTACGCATCTCGCCCGTCCCAAAGGATTCAAGGGGTTTGTGAAACTCACTGCGAGTACAATCAGAATATCCACAGAAAATCGGATACCGTCACCGTAATGTCACCACTACTTTACCTACAACTCTTTATTGCTACGTAGAGTTCACAATTTCCGGACAATTTTATTTTTTAAATCATTACTTACCTATTTTATCACGAATCTTCAAATTTATAATTAAACTCTATTCATATTATTTATATTTAATTACGTTATTGTAAAACATAAGTTAGCATGTTCCTGTTTATTCGTGAAGTGACAAAGCTGCGGTCAAAACCTTTGTAAATAATTTAACAACAACTCATATGCACAAAGTTACGGAACTCTTAAAGGTGTTCGTAAATTGTAAGATGTCGTTACCCTTCCGGCTTACTCGTCTCTATGCCCGAAGCAGGATCCGTCCATCGCCGTCTTGTTTCACTGCCATACTTCCACGAATAGGGTTGGCGAGATTCGTGCTGCGATTCTTACGTAGTGTATTTTCTAAATTTATGTCGAAGCATCCTAAAAGTAAACCATTTGATCAAGAAAATTGATTGAAAAACATAGATCAAGAAAATTGGTTCACACACAATTTCCGTTCCACCTTTAAGGATACTTTTGTGGTAAATAACTTTTCGTCTAAGAAAAGAATTATTCAAATCGTTTTACAATAGGCGACTATGTAGCGTAAGATATGCACGAAAAATATGTACAACTTCCTCGAAAGGGAACCTCATTCTTTATTGAGGTCCTTAAAAATACTTAAAAGTTACCTACAAATATACCGTAAGTTTAATAAGGTAACTCAAGTTAGCTCTTCAAATATTCATATATTGCTCGCGTAAAGAAAGAGATATAGAAACGAAACTTTTTCAACTACACAACATTTATCCAGGAATATCGAACACACAGAAAGCAGATTGTTATAGTCGGTTGAATACGAATATATAACACATTCAGTTGCGGGAAAAATAAAACCATGGTAACACTCGTAGATTCTGCAAAAAAATCTACCAAAAGGCATATCTTATTCAATTTTCAAAGAAGTCTAAAATTACTCTCGTAAGGAATATTGTTACTTCAAGACGCTCGTAATAACATTTCACAGAATATTGACATTAATTGAAGAGGGCTTCAGATACGCGGTATATTGTAAAGGATCCGGTTCTTCTGTATTTGTTCTAGTAAACGATGTGCTAAAAACGCTTTTTTATTCAATATTGTTCTACTACTTTGAAATACGGGTTTGATGTATGCCAATAAAAAAAATGTAAACTAGGAAGCACTTTCTTCCGAGTTACACTACCAAATGTAAGGTTACCTAGTTGGTTCGGGAAAATACGACCCCATTTTATACGCAAAATCAATAAATAATATAATGCACGACGAGCTTCATAAATCTGGGGGCTAGCTACGTATATGTATATGTACCTATACATACAAATGTCCTGGTATTTGTAAATGAGCGACATTCGTGTCGATCAAACAGATGATCAAAGTGTTGATGAACAAACAAATGAAATTAAATGACAGTAGACTAGGCTATAATTGTCTTTACGGCGTCTGAAGTATACTATGTCATTTGGAGACCAGAACATTGTCCCAGTAGAACGAGAAAAAATGATGAATGAATTAATATAAAGAGTAAACACAAAGTTTACTACATAAATGTGCGTTATTATGCTATCGAGGACAACAAATCTAACAATCACACAAGGTACCGAAGGGACCTTTTACATGTTTACCGTTACTATTTGGTTGTTGAAAACTTTTCGTAAATATTTACATCAAATGGTATACGCAAAGTTAGGCGTGATACTATCAACTGTTTCGATTGTTCCTTTGAGTTGTCGCGTGTTGTTTGGCATTTCAAATTTACTCCTTTGTATGACTTTCATATTTAATTAAATAAATTTGTGGCCGTTTTAAAATATTCATGAATATTAAAAAAATAAGTCTATACGAGCGGTTGGTATTCAATTGAGCGTTGCTCATGTTCACAGAAGAATTCATAGCTCGTGACGTTCAAGCGGCTGCGTGTAAAAATCACGAACCACAGAATATATGCATCCACTTTGAGATATACGTACATATATGTACATACACATTTAGGTATATTGAACAAAGCATTTTTTTCCTTTGAAGCATGTAATATTTATATTTGGCAATATCATTAAAAATAATTCAAACGGGTAGCTTTATAAAAGCTCGGGTCACATTTAAACGAAATGTTGATGAAATTTCTGTATTGCCAGGGAAGAAGTAAAAAAGTCGTCTGAGACAAATAAAGGTGAAGTTGTATAAATATGAAAGTTGTGTACGGTGACTTTGATAGATGGCGGGCACAGCCGGCAGTCACGTGGCCCGAATAGCTTTACAACTAAATGACCTCGTGGAATGATGCGGGAAAATTTGTTCGTTTTTTGAAAAAGCCTTAAAAGTTGATACTTTTGTAATTTCTAAACACGAGTTGGGCTGAGGGAAAGGTTTACGCAAAATGTTTGCTGTTAATTAAGTCGAAAAAAGTGGCCATTTGAATACAAAAATATTTATTTTTAACACGTTATATTAGCTTGGATTGTATCTACATATGTCCATATGTAACGGAATCTTTGAGCTTCGTTTTCACCACATTCGAGAATGTGTTTAAAAAAGTATCTTCAAAGGAAATTGTGCTTAATTTACTTATACATACATATGTACGAAGTTCTAACAAATGAGTTAAATGTCACGGCGTTGGCAGTTTTCAATCTGATAAACATCTCTGACGGGTCCATTGCGAGCTCGACGTGTTGAATGGTATTATTACGAACTAGAATAGAATTCTAAAGAAATCACTCTGATCGATTTAAACAATTTCTTCGGCGTTTCTTATGCGTTCAAATATTTCTAACTGAGATGCATGTCGCCTCGGACGGTTAGATAAAGATGCTTTAAATGATACCTAGAGATTGCAATTGTAGGATACTCGTACGTGACTGCAAAACAATAAGTTGTGATAAGTCATTACAGTCATTAGGCTTACAGTCATTCAATCTTCGAATCAGTCATTAGTGGAGTGTTTATTAGTACTCGTAAAAGAGTATTGCGTATGCGTTCTGGTAGTGTTATTTGATAGAGACAAATATTTTGTTATGTGATTATTTTGAAAGATCGGAAATCATGAGCTATAGATTTTATAAGTTTAGTTATTACTGTGAATAACCCTAATTACTAATTTCACACTTCAGGTATAATTGCCTCGTCAGGTTGTTAAGCTGGAGCTCGTGCTTTTGTGTCGAACACAGTAACAGATGGCAGCGCAAGCGTCCATAAGGCCTAGGTACTCATTAAATTTGCAAGGGCATATGCAGGTGCTCCGCTGCGCGAATAGCTAATGCTAGTCCAATCATACTAATTATGCCATTTTGTGTGCAGAAATCGTAGCGTATTTTCTACTGGTAAATTGTACCGTGGGATATTGGACAACAGAAATATGTAGTTACGCGTATTGTCCACGGGGACATGCTTCATTTGCAATGTTATATTGCACGTTAAAATACTGCTCACATTGCGTTGCTTTATTGAAGACTCGCTTTTGCCCGCGGCTTCGCGTGCGTCTAGTTCGGAGTAAAACAATTCGCCTTTCCCTATACCGTGAAATTCATTGCTATCTTTGGAATATCTAAATTCATATACTATATTTTTACTTTTTGCCATTATGAAATTCTGAATAGCAACGCATGCGAAGCGGCGCGCAATTGTTAGTACAGCCTTCGATAAATGAGCCATCTAACACTGAAAGAATTTTGCAAATCGGACGAATATTTCCTGATATTAGCGCGTTCAAATTATCAAACAATCAAATAAACTCTTCAGCTTTATATACAAACGAATATTAGTATAGAGTATAGATTTTAAATAAATGATCATAAAGTAATGATTACAAAAGTATAAACAGATTCACAGTAGTGATCTGGGGTGCTATTTTAAGACTAAACACTATTCTCTGTAACTGTGAAAGAATACATCGTGGAAAAACCTACGTAAGTATCTTGTCAATCTATGGCCTTCACATTCCGCGAGAAGAACAATATGTAACGTGAAATTAACAACAATCACTTCAAGTTTTTGGTACAGTAACATAAATCATAAACTCCTTAAAGTGATTTTTGTATTTTTTAAATTAGCCACATTGAGTGTTCATTTGTAACACATCAAGAATTAATAAACTACAGCGTAGTTTAAGTATTAAATTGCAATTGTTATGAAATATGATTTTCCGAACACTTTTTGATTAGAGTTAACTTCTTAGTGGGTAATATATAGTTGTTTGTTAGACAGAAAACGACGTTAAAAGAGGGTGCGGTCGCTACAAATTATCATCGTGACCTTAACGACGAATGGACTTCGACCGACTGTCTGACGTTTTGTCATGAAGCTATATTTCAAGGAACGGGCCCCACCTGGCTTCAAGATTGGTAGCAATAGTGAAACAAAAGAACTATTGTCATGTCAAGGTGTCTGACATACATAGTCATCCGCGATATAGTTTATTTAACGATTACACGGTAAACCAAAAGTTGAGACGTCGTTTTTTCACCGTAAATTAAAAGACTATAACATTTACATAAAGAATTTGTCGTTCCGAGAGCCAACCTTTGTAATATCCAATTTATAAAAACCATGCGCAGTCTCGATTAAATTACAGCGAGAGAAATAATTGTAGCGAGACAAATTAGTAACATTTGACACGCACGCAATGCAATATTTAATTCTAATATGACCGGGTCGGTGTGTTCCGATTGTTCTGACCGTAAAAAGCGTACGCAAGGGTAATCCTTATTCATTTTATTGTTTGTGAATCGCCCTGATGAGGTTATTTTCTTTTGTGCCTCGTGAATTATGTTCCTTTGTGGATGATGGATGACCCGTCATCTCTTTGCAGATTTACAACATGTAAACAGTGAAAGGAATATTTTTACTGACTCATATTTATATTATTTCGCATTGAGTTATTGCCTTGTTCAGTAACGCCTTGTTCAGACTGGACATTATTGGACAAACTTAAAAGATTTATGCAAAATGATACCTCAAAAGTTTCTAGTCTTCGGAGTTGAGGGATGGAGGGACATCGAGGGATTTTGGGGGGGGAAACCCGTGTCCAGCAATGGAGCAATATAAGTGTCGAAGAACAAATTATCTTAGAAATCAAAGAGCAAATGCTTAATAACTTGAAACAATATCTTTATCTGATATCCATGATACACTGGTAATGAATCATGAGTGGAACTAATAC
>DWQT01004822.1:0-10875 GCA_018244895.1 Myscelus amystis hages
TGTGTTGGTAAAATATAATTTGCGCTAAATCACTTAGTAGTAATGCATATCTTCAAAACCACGCGGGCGAAGTCGCGGGCAACAGCTAGTAGCTATATATTATAAAATGTTTGTTTTATATGTACTGTATCTACGTACGAACTGTACGTGCGTTACTTTACACAAAAATTGCTATTTTAGTGCGTGACGATATTATACTATTTAAACAGATTATTAGAATGCCTTTACACCGACTTACCGACTAAATATTTATCTGACATTACAATGAGATGATGAAAAGGGACAGGTGTTTATTTAAATTCCGACACAATTCACCGATAGAAAGAATAATCGCCCGCTCAGAACTGTTTGGAATGATAAGTGAAAACGCGCCATAATAAGAACAATTAGTTTCAAGTGAAGCGATAAACCGGTGAACTCATAACTTCTATAATCGCTTCCTAATTGTCCATTTAAAAGCGTAATGTGCGATGTGTATATTTAAAACCTTTTTGTATCTGTACTACAAATAATGTTTCTTTGTTTTGTACCTTTTTTGGTCATGAGGAGGAACATTTAAAAGGTATGTGGCACTTTTACGCACTAAAACCTCTTGGTAGTCTTGACATCTTCATAGGGAACGCACAGTTTATGTCAAATGCGTCGCCCTTGTCGAGTTCCTCTCGGAATATCATTTCATTCCTTCTTATGTATAGAACGGTGGACTACTTCTCACTATGGCGTTCTCTCCAGGACCCCAGAAGCCCCTTTTAGTCGCCTCTCACGAATTCTGGTTCCAAGCTACAGGAACAGAAGACCTATTTTGTTTTGTATCTATCTAGTTTATTTAGCCAACCCTACCTCCCGCTTAGAAGTAAAGCGTGAACATTAATGCTTTACTATTAAAAGTCAAAAGTTTATGACACATTGGTTGGTGCAGAGAAATTGAAATAAAAATTTTAACCCATTTAATTACGTTACAAAATAACATTTTTCCTGGGAACGCGATGCATATTTATATTCGTAATCGTGTCATCTTGTCATGAAACTTAGCTTCTTGCGGTTAACTTATGTAATTGTGGAAGTTCGCGGAAAACTCTGGTACCTAACTGTTTGCAGATTTATTGACAACATCAACTCGAGTGGACCACGACATTCGTAGTAAACACATTTATGCAAAATAATGTCGAACCAATCAAATGTTTTATAACTTACATGACACAATTGATATTATCTACAAATAATAATATGATAAACAAAAAATGATGTTAAAAGCCGCGTTTTCTAATTAATATAATTTTAAGAATATATCACGTCATAAGTTACGCCATGTCACTTCTGCATATACGAGTACTCGTAAAGTTACAACCAATTCGCAACAGCAGCTGACCGCATCATCAGGTCCACAACTTCTTGGACAACCTTCTAGACCTTCGAGTCAGTCAGTGGACCTTGGGCTCAGTCAGTAAATTAGTAAATGTCTTGATCATTAGCTACTAACTATTAAACAATAAATTTGAGTGTAGGTAACCGTAGTCGTCTTCAATCTCATTGTACATAATGGAAATCGACAGAGCTGCAAACTTTCGCAAGTTGACCTTACTCAGTCGTTGCACTTGAGAACATTATTCTAATATTTACTACACTTGGATTTTAAACACAATACTGAGTAAGAAGATATTGTATCGCAAGTTCAACACATTATTAATTTATGCTTTTATCAAAAAAATACCATTCATAAATGTTTTATATGCGTTTTTTAACAAAGCATATAAATAAAAAAGATTCTTGTTTTTATATAGAGCATATAAATAAAAAAGATTCTTGTTTTTATATAGAGCATATAAATAAAAAGATTCTTGTTTTTATATAGAGCATATAAATTAAAAAGATTCTTGTTTTTATATAGAGCATATAAATTAAAAAGATTCTTGTTTTTAGTCTGTCTTTTCTGTTTGTGGGATTGTTTTTTTTTTTGTTATCAGGTAGGTAGCTATCTAAATTCAATTTTTACATACATCAGGCGCCTTAAGCACCGCTTGTAATTAAAAAAAATCATATTCATATTCTGTGTCGTTTCTTTAAAGTAAACACATAGTCGAGCTTACATGATGTTTAGGTATATTATTATAATACATATATAACAAATTTGATCACGGAAGCAAATGTTATACCCGTAAATGCTTGCAACACTTCGTAATTATAAGTACAAGATCCTCAAGATAAAAACAATGCCGAAACCTAACGGAAGTAATGCAATGAAGTATTCAGAATTCAATAGAATGTTTTGAATAAAAAAATCCATGTAGTAAGAAGATTGTAAAATATTACAAAGTACTTAATGCACACTGTTCAATTGGCGTTAAATACGAAGAGTCCGAGATATAATATATCTATTAATAATCATATTATGATTACTAAAGCCAATTGGAAATGAAGATTAAGAAATTTAATTGGGATAAAAGCCGGAAGGAAGAAAAATAGGAATCAATAAACCTACGTAAATTTTAACTGCTAATTTTATAAGGATTGTCTGATATTCGCCCAGAATCTCTTTATATTTCTCTAATCGTACCTACTCTATACCTACCCTATAGACTAATTTTTTTTTCACTGAAGATTCCATTAATGTCGGTTAAGCCATTTACCGAAAAAATTTAAAAAGTGATTAAGACTGTTCAACACAAAAAAGCACATTGTAATCGTTTTTAAAAACAAAAAAAGAAACACCTAAAAGTGGCAGCCGCAGGAAGTAATGTTGTGACAAACTCACAAAAAGCCGTCGACTCCGCCAACGATTGACTAAAAACGGAAAAACTGAAAACGTTCAATAAACCGATAGAACTTACGCAAAGACATTGCCCGCGTTTAAATGTCTAAACGATATTATTTCAAACAACTTTTGAAATTAAAAGTCACTTGGTCGCCTTCAATTGTTAACCGATGTTTTGCAAATAAATAAAAGTGAATATGCCTTTTTGCTTTTTAAAACTGAAATAGCAATTTAATATACTTACATTTAGATAAGATTAACTGCCAACCGGTCAACATTTTGAATTTACATGTAATCGCACTGTCAGAATCAACACTCTTGTTCTTCTTAAACTGAAACCTTTTAGTACAAAATTTCTCATACGATTAAATATGTTACTGTCACACGACGTCCAGGAATCGATTTACGATCGCGACCGATACTCGTAGTCGATCTCGATTACGCGCCAGACCCGTCGCTCGCGCATGCGCTACAACTCACAATTACGCGGCCGCGCGCAGGCTTCGCCTCTATATACCTCTATACCGATCCGAACCTTAGTAGTCTTACTACGTACAAGGCGTTCAATTACTGGGATGTGTTAAGCGCATTCAACAATTAAAACTATGTGCCGCATTTTATATAGATAAACGATTCGGAGATACACGCGTAAGCGCATTGCGTAGGTAGAGACATACTCTACCTATACATATACTTGTACGTACCTCATCTACGTAATATTATGTACGTATATTTTACCTTTGGTTACTAATTAGAATTAGAAATGACAAAATAATGGTATTTATCCGCCTCGTTCGTGTAATAAACTAGCTAACCCGGCAAAAGTTGCGTTGCTACATAAATTATAATTAACACCCCCGCAACCCCCCTTACAAGTGGAATTTCGTACAATCCGTTCCTAGCTAACCTCTACTCGCCGAAAGGAATATTCCTACCAAATTTCAAGTCTCTTAGTCTTCTAGTTCCAGAGATATATGAGTCGCTGTAAATCTCATATAAATAGATATAGATTCATTAATAATGCTATTTAATTTATATAATGTTAATTAATGCGTTTCAATTATAAGTATATATATATAGACTAACCTAAAGTTAATTGGTTAGAGTTGCTTGAGGTCTATTTCGAACGGAAGTACAGCTCAGTCTAATCACAATTTGCGAAATAGACTATTCACGTCGAGTCTTTCTAAATCAATTCTGTATGGATATTTTATGGTTTGTTTATAAAAGTATAATATCACGTAATTTGTTGTGAACGTTTCAAAATAACCAAACAATGTTAGTTTTTCATTGTAATGAATATAAATGGAACTTAAAATGATTGAAAACGGTTATTCGTTTTAAATAACAATAATCGGCCCTAGCCCTTGTTGTTCTAAGAGGAAATTCGTGGCCAAGAGTATAACTATAATAATAATAATGGCTTGGGCCAACTTCACACATTACCATCTGATTGTAAATTAAGCAGAGTCTATGTTATGGTAATCAGACAATTGAAAATCTACATTATTTACAAAGATATCTAAATAGTGCACTACACTTATAAATAATTTTATCATCAGACGCACAAGTATTTTTGCTCATCACACAGGTATATGTCGTGGGTGGGGAATCAAACTCATAACCCTTGAGCTCGCACTCGTGTGCACTATGCCAGAAGGTTTAATGCTGGCAAGTTTTTTTAAGTTCCAAATATCCTTAAACGTTGCTATGTTTATACATAAAACAAAGACACAACTGCTTTGCATAAATTTATTTAAGGTTCTACAGATTTATTATTAAGGTTGTCTGTGTAAGATTAAAGTGGGTTATTAAAATTTTGGACTACGCTTATCATATCCAGTCGTTTAAGACTTCATTAGTATGTAAACGAAACATGTGCGTGTTATGTAAGGCTTTTTTATCTTATAATAATTTGCATGCAATTTCGATGGTAAATGTTGATATGTAGGTAACGGTTACGAGGTGGCATACCCCGCTTCACTCAACTGCGGGTTGACAGGCATCATGACATGACGCCACTTTGTCATGCCCGTTATGGCAATGATTGCACCTTTCAACATGTATAGCATGACGTTGTAATGTTCCACACAAAATGATATGAGATACAAAGACTACTTTAAAATGTATCTACGTGACATGAAAGAAGATTCATATTATTTTCTATTCACAATTAGCTACGGCTCCTTAACAGTGAGATAAGTGGGTTGAAAATGTGCGAATTCTCACGATTTTTAGTATCGTGCTATCTTTACAGTTTCCAATTGCTTGGTTTAATTGATAGAATATGCAGTGTGTCACTGTACTAAGTTCCCCCTCTATTATGCCCAAGAGAGCCTGCGTCTGATTGGCGAATATATTAGTTTGGCACTTTTTAAACATACAATGAAAATGCATCATTTCCTAACGATACATATGTTAGAATTAAAGGATATAATATGAAATCAAAATCTCCCCTGTTAAAAGTGTGATAAAATTGTTGTTGTTGTCGAAAAGTAGATAAATAGGATTAGGGAAGTAATGAAGTTCTGATAAAAAAAAAAAAAAAACAAACAAACAAACAAACAAAAAAAAAAAATACAAAAGTAATGAAGTTCTTTATGTTGAACAATGTTAAAGTCAAACTTTGTTTTGAAGCTGTGAATATGGTTCACTCGGAAACTTTCGTTTTATACGCATGGACAGTAATAGTCAAACATAAAAAGCTTGATGGTTTAAAAAATAAGTGTTATATCTATACATAAATAAGCAATAAGTAAAAACATAACAGTTTGGTACGGTTTCTTCTCTGTTTGTCAACTGATTATCCTTTTAATTTTTGTAAAAAAAAATAGTCAAATTTTTTATGATCGAATTTTAGTTTAAGGCGAACTCTAGTTTAAACAAAAGTAAATTAATGGGCCGCGAAAAACGTAATTTTATGATTGTTCATGTATTGCTGCTACATTTGAAGGAAAGAGCAATTTTAGCGGTTTCTTGAAGACATTGTCGTAGCGCTCCGGAAGTATCTCAACAAGAAAACATTCTACACGTACTCCATGAAAGCAAGGTTGTGAAATGAGCTATGAAGGATAATTCTTTTTGATAAATTATTAAAGTTATATAATACTAAAGTGTAAATACTAATTTCAAATTTTTTATATCCTAATTTCCATTTTTTTTATTGTGCAATAGGGTTGCTTTTAACTGCGAACTCATCCGACGGTGAATGAGATGCAGGCTAAGATGTAGATATTAAGTATTGCGTTTTTTAAGTATAAGAGCTTATACCTATTTATTAGAGGTGTTACTAAGTCAATCAACGCAAAGGTCCTTATCATTTACTTAATCAAATATTCTAACCCATTACGTACTTTGTCTTGTGTCATTAAACTACTGTACGTATATATAAAATACGCACCAATATCATTTTTAGGGTTCCGTAAAAAATATTATAACACTTCATTAAATTACATCTATACCTATGTTAAAAGCACTTTTCTTCAGCTGATACACTTTTACATTATCAATGTCATAGATAAAGAAAAGTGGCGATAATGCTTTCTATGTATCCCATATAAAATAGCTCATGAATATTTTTTAAGATATATACTTAGAGGATAACTAAATTGCGAGGCATCAACATAACGGAATCCTATACAATACGTAGTAACTTACTTGCCGAATTATGGTCTTAGTTGCTGCCAAATATATTATGTAAATTTACATTTTTTATTTTTCGGTTGTGTATTGCCGTTGTTCCAAGAAAGCCATAATAGCGCCAACATAAAACAGTGTAAATAGTACAGGTGTGCAAACATTTATATAAAATTCATGTCTATATAATGAACAGGATATATTTATACTTGTAAAAACCAATGATCAAATCTTAATAAACAGCTATTTCCTCGCAGTCCTCTCTCATCGTGCGATAGCATATAACAAAATACATATATATTTTCAGTTTTTCGGATAGCGCCAATATTGTCGACGGTTCGGGTTCTCGTAAGTCTGCTAACTGGAACTTGCCAGTGGCAGAGAATTGCCTTAAACCTTGTGTGGAACAGTGGAACTATAGAAACTGTTGAAAGAAAACTACTTCTTTATTTTACACAAAGGTATGCTTACCTAAAGGTATGGTACCTATACATGCTTACAATATTTGGATATACATATGATAGGCGGTTTTAAAATACACAAAACATGCAATGTTCATAATATACTTGTAGATCAGTCTCATTCTCATTTGGAACGCTAAGTATACAAGTAAACTAGGCTGGCATCGAAAGGTAATCTTATAATTATGTACTACTAATAATATCCGCTACTAATTTCATTAGCAACGCTACTAAGCGGAAAGGAATGCGAGGTATCTAAACTTAAAAATGAAATTGAGTTACTGATGGAAAAGCATTGTGACAGATTCATTAATATTACTGTCCGTTGGCTTATTAGTCTGATTATACCTATACGTGTTAATGATAAAATAATAATATATTCGAGATGAAGTTATTATATAACAAAGACAGCCTTGTCTGCCTTGCGATAACATTGATATGTTGAATGTTACTTTTACTTTAATAAAAGTAAAGAAAATAAAACCTTAGACATATTTGACTTTATGACTAGCTTTCTTGGTATAGTCGGATTCAATTCTCACCCAAGACATTTATTTCTGTAATGAACACATTACGTATTTATTTTGTGATTGGGTGTAGTAAATTAATCTACAAATATAAAAGTATGCATTTAGGAAATTTTAGACGTAGTGTTTATCAGCTCTTTAGTTACTACAACCTAAGCTCTGCTAAATCAGATGGCCATTTTTGCTGTGGTCCTCGTTTGTTTTTGAAATATTTGAAAGATTTATTTTTGAAATTGAACGTCCGACATTGACTACGAACTCACACAATGGTAGATAAGGTGTAGTCTAGGATGTAAAACTCTTGCCTATAATGTTTTTACAGTATTATATTTCTTCCAAGATATTATTACTACATTCATATAAAAAATTCACGCTTGATGAAAAACTAAATGCAGCAGTTTATTTAATTTTCACTTTTATGTAACGCGTTCTTCATTTACCTATAGCATCCAGGGTCAAACAGATAACCTTGCAATATCAACTGTCTCTGAAAGGAAATCGAAAGACAATCAGCTATTCTAGTGACCATTGTTGGTACATGGATTGTTGCAATATTTGTATAAGTAACCGCGTTGGTATTTTTAGCTTCATTGAATAGAAAAGAGATAAAAAGTATAAGACTAAATAAATTATACAGGACGATAATGTTCAAATTTATACATTGTTAATTACGACAAGTACTCGTTATTAATTACAGATAACGTTCGTATCAATTCATAAAATACAAACTAATTTCAGTTGCCTTTAAAGGACTTGAAAAGAGGCTTCTGCGGAAAAGTTTCCGGTGTAAAATAGAAAATTACACTAACTTTTAGAAATGTAAGTAAATCAGTACCATTGTGCCTTCCGTGTGTAACAATTTAATAACAATACATATGTTATTGATAAAATAATATTAGTAAATTAACTTAAACTGCTATATAGCGCGTATTTGTTTTGCATATTAATAAAGTACGATAACTGAAAATCTATAATGGTTACATGAAATTTCGCCGACTTTAATACAAATTCTACGAAGATATTCCCTCTGTAACACTTTGCCATAGGCGAGGAGAACATTCGTGTCCCCACAGTTGCAGCTAATTACATAGATTATAATGTAATTAATTTGTCGAAATCCTCACGTTTTCCGGCAGCTTTTGTAGAAAAATTCATGAGATACAGTGTCCAACAAGAAAATAATAATGCCCGGTAAGCTCATGTGTACAGCAATTATTTCGAAACAGCTGCAATCCTAGTGACTGTATGCAATTGTGAACATCTATATTGATCAATAATTTATTACTACAATCACTATTTAGTCGTGTTCCTCATGATTCAGGGTCGAATCAAAGCTTTATGATACCAGTGGAACATTATTTTATATATTATAACAGTTACTTTATTTTATCTACAGTTATTTGACGCGATGTTACAAAACCTTCCGCATACTGTTCTATTAATATATAAGTAAATATAAATTGTTTCTATTTACGTGCACACCGAAATTAAGATGATACTTGACAGGCCCAGAGGTGACCATCGTTTCTCTAGGGCATACGAGGCCTGCGAACACGCACTTCATCAACGTATACTGAACCAGTCGAAGAGGCATATAGTGTCCTACAGAGGAACCCTGAAACGGTGGGCAATGATGAAGTTCTCTATGTAAAATCATTTTAACATTGTAACTACATAGTCACTGTCGACATTATTTCATATTGAAACGCGTACTTGGGGTTTTTATTATAGCCATCGACGTCCTACTTTCGAATGATAATTCTTTAACAATAACCTACTTATTGAAAGGACGCGAGTGGCTCAACGGAGCAAAAAGCAAGTCTTGTCTAAATACTGTGTAATTTTAATTTCATCAATTGTATCATTTTAAACTGTATTTAAAGATTAATGCTTTCATATGCGGAGTTTCTCATTGATAGTGAGACTGTAATTCTATCAGGGGTTACTTGGCGAAAATCCAATGTTTTTAAAGTACCTACACATGCTCTCATTATTATGTGCGCTGTCTTTACGAATTGTTGTATATATTATGTATGTATATGTATAATTTACCATATATACAGTGGATACATGTCATATTTAAGGTTTTAAGATTGAAACGAATTCAAGCTGTTTTTTTTTTATCTTAATTGCACCCGTGCGAAAGCGAACTGGGTCGCTAGTCGTATAATAATGTGTCTATTGTCTTAGTGATTTGAACGTAAAACTGCATCTGAAAATATTTATTTAGGAATTCGCGCTAAACTCAATTATCCGGCAATCTTTTTCTGCATGACTAGACACCCAAAGATTCTACTTTTTGCGTCTAACAAAAACCTCTACCGTCATTTTATTGCAGCCGTCTTGTATTGGTTTTTCTGTTCAAATATTCTGTGGCAATTTTTTTAAATGACAACAAGCTATTCTTTATTAGCTTCCTCACAAAAAATGTAAGTTGTCTCTATCTAATACATTGTTAGGGTACTACCAAGAATAGCTTTTATGGGTATATATCGTTATCATAAAGTTTTAAATAAGTAAAATCAGTAAATTCCTGGATACCGCGTTTGCTAAGTTATAATGTCCTACAAACACCTAAGAAGGGCCGATAGTTTTATAGGGGGGTATCACTGCCCCGACGCTTCTATACGAATTAGAGGTTTCCTTCCATTTCCTAGTATTCTTAAACATTATATCTACATAATTTCACTATCTACAATAAAAGTCATTACGTCCGCTACCAAAGGATTTTTGTTTCAATTCTTCATACAAAAACTAGAAACACAAAAAAAACTAGTGACTACCCTCTCTATACGAATATAATATTTTTCAGTAAAGTTACATAAGTATAATATACATGAAACAGCAAAACGCCATAAACATACATTAACTCACTATTATTGTATTTTTAAGTTACTTGTTAGTATACAAAAGCAATACAACTGTTAGTATAAGTTTGAATACCCTCTGCATGCATAAAATGGGTCAAACTGCAAATACTCACTTCCTAACATCCATCCGTGCGAGCCTGCGAGGAGGCAAATCTAAACCGTAAGTATAAATATTTATGGTGATAATCTTTGAGAATTTTCCTCCAATTATGTGTATTGAGTGTTCATAGACAGGAAGCAATCGATTTAATTCTTAACTGTGATACGCAAATACCAAGGATACTGATGACATTTTATTAGCGTATTTAACAAGATATTACTATTCCGGTGGGGCTTGATGGCCTAACGTAGTTTACTTGAGCAAAATGCAGTTTGTTCTGTCAACATTTCTTAAAACACCTATAATTTATTACGATTGAGTAGATAACTGACGTAATAGTCAATCATAGCCCAAAGTAATCTTAGATTAGTGTCTAAAAATAAAAACCTGCAGTTTTTCTTAAAGAACTTTCATTAATATTAAATAACAAAATTTAACGTTTTAATTTTAACTTTAATTTAATGTTTTAATTGTTTTTAATTTAGTCAGTGTATTTTATAAAATATTAATTTATGGTTAAGATGTATGA
>DWQT01004823.1:0-10873 GCA_018244895.1 Myscelus amystis hages
ATTGCTAATGCCACTGCTGAATATCAGTCTGAATTGAAGGAGCTTTTAAAAAATGCCAAGCAAGAAAAAATTAGGTAATTAAACCATTGCCTAAACCTGAATAATATGTAACTTATCAAAATGTATGGTCAAAAGCTTGAATTAAACCGACATTTTATATCTTTGCTATTTTTATTTCGTCGTCGTTCGTTTATTTAACCCCGTATAAATCACCATTACCATATTCACGGTTTCTGTATTCGCGGCATATTTATGGAACGTATCACCCGCGAATAAGGAGCTTCTACTGTATTGTATTTACAGTGAAACAGGAATCCTAGATCTATTATACGCATTTTTTTCTCTACTTCCTGGAAAAATACACCGGAATCTATAACAGATAGATACTTATTTTATCATATCATAATCACTACAATTAATCGATACCGTAAATCAAAAAATAGCGGTGCATGATACAATATTTTCCTGTTAATTAGGTTTTTGTGACAGTAAGTATTTGAAGGAAATAATTACATAATACCTACCTCTACACCGAATTTGTAAAATCCATGGGTGATAAAATATTTTAGGCACCGTAATACATCTTTATCGGCATCGTCGCGGGACACCTCAAAAGATGTGACTCTTTTAACTGTCGGAAATTGTTGAACGAATGTCCTGAAAATCAAATTTATTTTTTTCCTTCTCATTGTTATTTCTTATTTTGTAATCGTTTTAATGAATATACAGACCATAGAAAATATAAAAATTTAAACTAGTTTTGCTATCCCACAACGGTATTTTGTTTCTGGATAAAAAATTCCCTATGTCTCTTCCTGTACCCCTATTAATAAAATGTGTACGAAATTTAATGATGACCGATTCAGTAGTTGAGACGTGAAAACGTAACAAACAAACAAACACACGCACGTTAATAGAATGAGATGATAGATTTAAAAGGAGCGAATTCAATTAATCATGAAAATTGTTCATGAACTTACTTCAGTGCTTTTTGGCGATGGATAACAAACGCATATAAAGTAAATATAGCTACTAATCCTACATGCTGTTGAAGCATACGTAGATACTCAATGTTTCCCGATACTTTTGTGAAGCCAAACCACGTGGCGTTGAAAGCTGAAATATGCTCTTTAGTCGGTTCAATATTCAATTCAGTTTCATCGGTATCATACTCGTAATCTTCGTCAGAGTCATATTCGTAAGGATAGTCGTCCAATCCATCGTCGGTGTCGTTTGATTCCCCTAGATATGATCGCCAGAAATCGACATCAGTGTTGTTCTGACTTTCCTTATTAGACAAGATTATCTGAAAAACAAAACAACGGTTAATGCAAAAATATACATTAGGCATAATTAACGCAAAATTGCCAGTTCAGTATTAATCAATATTTTAATATCATAAAACAAAAATAATTCACCCGGCTTTTACGTCTACGCAATGTAATGCAACGGAAGGAAAACGAAAAAAATTCTCAAATAAAAACTCTCGGTACTTTTAAGCAACCGATTTTTATGAAAATGCGTGATAACACATTATAATATATTTCAATCGTCTCTTACATTTCTAGTTTTTTCTATGTACATTATGTAAGATTGTTCCAGGTATTCGATTTGATAGCTCATCTTTGCGACTATACACACGCTGACAAAGAATGAGATAAAAAGTATGCAGTATCGTTGTTTTCCAGCATTCAAGCACAGTGCCAATGGCGCTACGATCATAATCGGCAGGTTCATGAACGACAGCTGAAAAACATATTAAAGATTAGGGCTTATAGTTCGATAGGGACTGCGGTGGACAGTTCCAATATAATCTGTGATCGGCAAATCTACATATTATGCTTAGGTCTGAGTGATTGAGAACTTCTATTTTAAAACTGATAACTTAATTTAATTTGTACTTCAGGCCTACATACTACCTGATGTATTGAACATTTCAGTCTTAACTGAAAATAATCAGCAACACTTACGATCAACTGAATTGGAAGAACCGATTCGGTGTTTCTTATATATTCTTTGATGTTAAATACTACTCATTCATACTTACGTCGATAAGACAAATGTACATAATTATGTAAAATATTATCTTGGTAAGATGCATTTCCAGCGTGACAAACACTGTGTCTATCCATATTTGCACTTGCGAACCCCTCAACCACGTTTCCGGTTTATCACCTGAACCATTTTCCGGTTCGATTGAATCCTGTATATTTACATCCTCTTGGTATGTCCTGGAAATGTTACATGTAGCATTCAATGCGTTTGGAAAATAAGTAATGGAATTTACATGAAAGTAAAAAAGCTGAGAACACAATTAAGGCGAATTGCCGTTTGTTTGCTAATACCTTTTAAACATATTTTGCAGCGGTAAGTTCTGTGTGCCATCCTAAGACGATAAGGCAAGGCTTAGAGGAAATAAAACGTGGAGTGAATAGGAAAGAATTGAGCAAGCAGTAGGCGTCATCATGTTTTCTGTCAGGCTAGATTGTGCTCAAATGCTATTCCAAAATTAAAGAAATATGTTCTTCAAAAACATAATGAGAACTCTTTGAAGATGGTCTTTTAAATAAAGTACAGGTTGCAACATCACAAGCGTATCGTTATTTTGATTCCAAAACATTAAAATTTATCTCTCATATCTTTATGTCTCATAAGAATGAGACTGGTATTTGTTTATATAGGAAATTTAAACTTTACTTACTGTTTTGTTGACAATGTATTATTCGAAATGGAGCTTGTGAGTTTTTCAGTATCCGCTGGTTTATCGTCATCAGGCCCCAATTTTACTTTAGTATCTTCTGTTGCTTCAGAATTTGTAGGCTTCTATAGTATAAGCAATTTACGTTAGCTTTTTTTGTTTAAAGCGCGTATAAAAATAAACGTGTAAAATATGATTTTGATTAAGCGAAATAAAAAATAATACCTCGTCGCTAGAATCTTCTTTGATGTCAATTAATATGTTCTTCTGGGTTTTGGAGTCCCTGTTACATTTTGTTCGCGTTAGTATTTTAAAAATGAAACAGTTATTGCTACTAATGTACATAATACTCAAAGTATTATCGATCAGTATCCCAAATATGACGAAACATTAGCTTCACTTATAACAGTTTCGTAAAGGTATTGCTTTCTCAATGAAATAGTTCAATTAAATTACATATATTTCCTAATGTAAATGCCATTTTGAATTAATTGTAAATTTGGAGAGTCATTTCACATTAAAGTATACAGAAATAAATTCAAAAATTAACAAAGACAAAAATCCATAATAGTTACTTTTCACAGGGTTTTAACCATTCCAGATATTCCTTGTGATAATTGTGCACTTGCCAATTGGAGAAGACGATCAAAATCGTAGGAATCAGCAGATTTCGGAGTAATTCTGATAATTCGTTAAACTTTCTTAAACCTAAGATGAGGCTGTAATATTAAAATTAAGTTTTTATTACAGTTTGTGTTCTTGTGATTGGAAGTGTTTTCAACCCTTTAAGTTTTCTTCTTCCCGTCTCGGTTTTCATTTCAAGCTATATTTCTACTTATTTATTTACAAAACGCATAAAACTTTATAAAGTTAGATGTGTATGCCTGAGTTTTATCTTGGAATCCCGGAATGAGAGGCTAAATTCTGAAGCAATAATCGCTACCTCTATGCAGTTTTCAGTTTCAAAGCCGTATAAGTATCGAAGGTAACAACATTATTTGCCTAATTCATATTCAATATTAACCTAATTTTCTAACAGTCGATATGATTTTTTAATCATAACGTTCTTTATACAGTCACAAATAGGGCCGACAACTTATCGCAGACTCCTTAGCGATAACCCAGTTAAAGAAAGGGGTCAAAAATTCTAACTCAGGAGATAAACTGAAGAAAATTCGACAATTGCCCACAAAAACTTACCTTGACCAACCGATTTCAAACATTGGTTCCATCAACTGGTATAGGTATATAATCATCAAATTTATCATGGAATATATGATTACCGTTATCCAAAAAACGTACATTAGACTTTGCCACCAGTTTTTATTCACCTGAAAAAATCAATATACTCAGCTTTAATGGATTATTTAACTATTTTCATATTATTAATAGTAATGACAAATAATGGAATATACTGAATCATCGCACTCTTACAGATCTGTCTACAACGAATCTTAAACAAAACTTATATTCTAGAGGACTTTGAAAACCTGTTACTAATGAAATTGAAATGCTTGAAACACTTCTTGACAGTGGATGGCAAAAATGCAGTTATAGGTATATTGAGTAGTTGTGAAGCTTTTGTGGATACTTATGTGTGGTTTAAATACTACAATACCGTAAAACAAGCAGTAATTAATTGAGTTGAAGCAACAAAACTGAATGATAATACAAACCTGGTACAGCAACACGAATATGAGGAACAGGCTCAAGTAGACAACACTAAAAATCGTTATAGAGTTGTCGATAAATGGGACCATAAACATCATCCCGGCCACCACATAGATCCACGAACGGACACATAATGTATGTAGCTTTGTTAAGGCAGTGCGAAGAATCGCTGACTTATACCCTGCAACGACATTTTTAATACAATTAATATCCTAATATCCATCCCGGCTCTATTTCCATTTAAAGGATGGCTAGAAAGATTAGAACGACCCGCGCGTTTACAGCAATCGTGAGGTACAACGTAACTGTTACTAGTACTGATTTATTTTGGAACATTTCATCAGAAAAAAAAAAATTAATATTAACAAAATGAGTATATTATACAACAATTACGTCTGTCTAACCCATCTTTTGTTTAGACATCTCCTCGTCATTTGCTTTCGGCTTCCGACACTGTCTTTGCGCCATACAGAAACAACACGTGAATAGGGATTGCATAAAAAGAGGCGCCATCGAGTACTCCGTCTGAATTATCGTTGTGTAGAAAAAATGAACTGCCTGGAACAGATAACCAACAAGTATTCTAAATGTAATCACAGTATCATATTTATCAAACAGATTTTCTTTTTAAAAGACGTGTCATTTGTCTGTGGCAAAGTTGTTTTAATGCTTGGATGTATCAACTTTACCATAAATTATCACTTCATAAATATTGCCGTGTTTCAATGATATTTTAATATGTTGATCTCGACTGTTAATATTGGGTAATAATATTTAAACCTGAAGCAAAGTAGCAGTATATTCGGCTATTGGACCCTACAAGCGGCATCTCACTATGATATCCAATGAATTGATCAATCCATTTCATCTGCATGAGACGAATTCAGGATCTGAGTAGGTCGTTAATTGCAGTATATAAATGTTAACTTACTTTATAAAAATGTGTTGGCATTGCCTCTTCAGTAAGGTCGATGAAATAAATGTACTGGGCAAGTAGAACTAACATACAATAAGCAACCAGGAACGGACTAGTCTTGGACATGAAGGCCTTGTGGTCTCGACACAGCCAGACGATGTTCGCCCACACCAGCAGAACGAACCCAACCCACGAGTGATACAATATACTCCACCATAGCATCACTACCAAGGCTACATACGTTGACCTGTATAGAAAAAAAATTAAAGGAAAATATAAAATATATGCTTACAATTATAGAGAATCCATCATATTATATAAAATAGGTATAATAGCCACATTTACCCTTAGTTGAGGTATCTTTATCTACTATAAACCTTTTATTCACAGACCCCCGGCATCCCCTGCCGGGACATGCGTAAACTGCATTTCCCATCCAAAAAAAAATCTAAACCCTTTATGAAAATCAACAAATAGCTACGGTTGCTATAAAAAAAATTATGGGATACCAGTTAGTTGTTGTTAGTAAAATTATTGAAGATGCGGGAATAGGTGTATTGAATACAGGAACCTGACAACATTGTTAAAAACTTCCAACGTAGCTTCGAGATACTCTTGTTTCGTTTCAGACTGCTTCACTTGTCCTAAAATGAAAAATATATCATCAACCGCGAGGAAAAATAAGTTGTAGCTTGAATCTAATGGCCGGTAACGACATATTCTAATAACCTTAAAGAAAAAGAAAACACAAGTAAAATAAATAAAATTTAAGCGCCAACAGATACAGGGGTCTATGGGGCTAGCATGCAAGGTATTTTTACCCTACAACTTACTATTAAATTAACAAATAACCCCTATACATTTTACACAGCCCGCCTTTACTTGTGGTAACACCCTGTTGATAAGAGATAACAGACAACATATTACTTTAAGATTGACAGATTAAACTAATAACGTAATAAGTAAACAAAATAATTGCACGTTAGGTTAATGTGGATAAATGAAAATAAAAATGTATATACCTATAGATTGAGTGCTTTGCAAACGGCGGGAAAACCTCTCAATTCCCTGTAACGTGGCACTCAGTATGGACCATTTGTTCGGCGAGACGTATTCCCTTTGCAACTTTGGCTTGACCTAAATATTCATGAAACAATACACATTCTTAATTTCAAACTTCTGATAACCTAGTGATTTGAATTTCATTCTCCCACTTTGGGGGATAAATTGAAATCCTGGCACACACCTAGTACTTACATAAATTTAAATGATTGGAAATAAAAAGTTTCTGTATAACATTTTCGAAAGAAGAATTTCAAGTAATTAAAACCGCAGCAACTAATCTACACATACAAATAAAATTGAAGTCTGCCTGTGATTTCAACATATCTGTGTTTTCTCAAGTGCTAATAGTTATTTACACAATACAAAAACACAAACTTTTTTTAAACTTTTTCTGTCTAAAATTATAATGGGACTTTCGCTGGAAGATAGGGCATGATATAAGCTAAATTCTTTTTGTCCTGAAGTTCCCAAGGGATCGGGATTTACGCGGGCACTATGCTCGTACTATGAAGCGACCTTAACCTGCTTAATGTAACTACCTCTTCCAGTACAAAGACAACTTTATTATACTATACTAATAGTATACTATTATACTATACTAATAATATACTAATAGTATACTAACCTTATTAATTATTTCCCCCGATATTAACGCAAGTAAATAATAGGTGACCAGAATTGTCGAAACACTGCCTATAGAGGCCCAGCTGTACGTCTCCAGAGCATTGTACTCCCAATTGTCTTTAGTCGTCGTACTATTACGCTCTTTTTCAGAAATACTACACAACTCTACTAGTCCAAAATACCTGAAAACAAAAACTTTAACATAAACCTTCGACGTCAACAAATTTCAAAGTCAATAATTATCATTATTTGAAAATAACTACAATATATTCCCAGGTATATTCTTCATAACGCTCGAAAAGCATCAGCACAAATAATAAATATCGAATCAAATCTGGTCCAATCACATAAATAGACGCTAGTAATAAACCAATATACGGGGAAGCTACATCGCATAACATTAGGGATAGAAATTGTACAGAATACGAAGGTGATATCAACTGACAGGAAACTCAGTGAAATTTATAAGGCAGAAACAAAGGTGGGACGCGGTAGAAAGAAAGCTGATATTGTATAATAGGAATGGTAGGAACCAATGTACACATGTCTAGCAGCACTGCTGGAAGCAATACTGCCGCATTTAAATCTGCAGCTGAAGAGCAATTTGTAATAATAAACGATTTGTAAGTGTATGTTTTGTCACTCATTGATTATTTATTTATGTTACGAATTGGAATTTGACGTAAAGATAGTTTCTAATTTTGTTCCCAGGATAAGCAACACATCTGCATCGATATTCCTATTAAAAATTTGACACAGTTGTTTATGGACAGCAATACTAACTTTGGATTGGCTCCATAACCGTGGTTTATCTGAAAAAAGAATTAACACGGTACTACAAAAAAGTTACCTGAAATATTTTTTCAGAGCAGGATATTTATACTTGATATCGGGACTCTGGTAGCATAGAAGTGTAGCGATATGTATCGCCATAACTCCCATAATGAAGCGACAGACGTAGGCGAATCGGCGGTTAAGGGATTTGCCCCACGCCCACATGAGAGCAATGCCCAGAAACGTCAGATAATAGACCCCAGATGTGATACTGGGCACCACAATCCCGGAGATCATTACCAGCAGCACGACCAAACATTTCCCTTAAAATAACAATAGCAAAACTATTACTGTAAGCATTTCGCGTTAAGGCTTATTGTCTATGTAAGCACAATTTGAAATCATGAACTTCTAATAAGATTCAAAACTTAATACGTTTAGATTGCACAAAGCAAATGCTACAGCTAGATCTACTTCTAAAGGACAGAAACATTGTTGTGTCTGTGTGCAAACAAACCATTGCTTAAGACATTCGTGGAAAGTACAATGAGGTGGAACTTATTATTGTATGATTTGATATAAATGTGCATAGCCTGCCGTGAACTTTTATGATCGAAAGATCTGCATACGTGTTTATGATAAAAAAAATTACCTGCTTGTAAACTTAAATTCTTTATATAACCGTTAGAAGACGTTGGCTCGTCCTGAGCATTTAAACAATTTCTTCGCACTAAATAATAAACGAAACATGACGTGCCCGCCGTAACTAGCTGAAAATGAAAAGAATATTATAATATCTTTGATCCAGTTTATCCCAATCCTTCGTTTGCATGCTCTTGTGTCTTTATTACAATTCTCCACACTTCATAACATATTTAAAAAGCCGTTTAATCAACAATAAAAAAGAATCAGACGCATTAAGCGACAACTGAACAAATCTGATCACCACATACTCATATTCACATCCAGCTCTAGACGACAAACGCACTACATAATTCAAAAGAGACTGTTACATTATACTTACATCCGGCATCAAGTCAGTTAGAACGTTACGCCAGTCTGTCTTATCCTTATACCAGGGTAATCCGATATTGTGGCTAATTGTACCCAGAATGGTAGAGCGGAATTTCTCAAATTGGGCTGAATCTGCTACGAGTAAAAACCCGTACCATGCTATGTGAAAGAGTAGTAGAAGACACGACAGACCAACTGAGATTAAAAGAAATTTTCCTGGCCAACCTGTCAACAATAGAGATAATAAAATTAACTCTAATAACATTATATATAATATGTGGGACAGACAATTTGTAAGGTTTTTGATACAACATGGGTAAACCACAAGTTTAACCTTTAAGAGACACATTAAGTAGATAACTAATTAAAGAGGTCGCAGTTTTGGAAAACTTTGTTTTTATAGCTGCTACTTTCATAACGTAAAGTCAACAATTACAAAAGCAATAATACTTTAACAATCAGATCCGTATTAGAATAATTTGAGCAAAGTATTGTTCTCACTTACCACGAAATGTTTTTCCATTCGGAACTGTCAGCAGTGGCGAGATTAGGTAGAGGATGAGATATAACAATGAGAGACCATATGGAGGCACTACGATACCTGTAATTTTAATATATTGGGTACCTAAATAAAATTAGTAATGCCACAGTGGAATTATGCTATCTTTAGTTACAAAGGATGCAAATAATATAAAATAGCATTTAATACGACAAAACATGTATTAGGTGTACCCAGTGTCAAAATTATATCGTTTGTTGCATTATATGAATCAAGCAATCCTTTTATAAAACCAATTATTGCAAATCAATATGACTTATTAGTCATTGATAAAGATGCAAGAGAGGAAACACTATGTCAGAAAGAGTTAAACAAGTCATATTATAAATAAAATATTTTGTGAGGTTTGTGAATTCTGCCAATGCGCACTTGGCCAGCTTAGAGAAAGGCTTTAAACCTTACCACTTTGTGAGGAGGCCTTTGTCCAGCAGTGGAACAGAAAAATATTTCAAAATATTAAAAAAAAGATTAATAAATGTACCTGCTAACAACGCAGCCGGGAGAATTATACGAGTTAATAACGTTGTTATGTAACCCATTGTCCTAAAAATAATAAGATCGATTAAATTCAATTTGCAAAGATCCCTTCAGAAAAAAACGATGAGGATTTTCAAATCATACATACATACATAACCATCATGCCAGGTCGCTAACGGGGTAGGAAGAAAGCACATTTTCAAAATATCAAATAATAATTTAAGAAAACTCCAAAAGGTACAGGTCCAATGGACCAGAGGGAGTTGGCATGCCACATGCTAGCGATATTGCTTCAGCCCTTCATTTCAATATCAGAACTTACCTTATCTAAGTATCCTTTCTCACTTCACATTTCAAACAAGAAAAAAATGTAACCACTAATGCTGAAAGAGGCAATTATATGCTATGACACGAAATGAGGAAACGGAGGAAACATATACGAGTAGACAAAAGAAAATAGGTCTCAAAGAAACAAATTCATAGACATATAACAGAGTAATTATTAAAACTATATAATATTTACGTTTCAAACAACGAAAAAATGTTCGGGCTGAACGAAATCACAACACTAATGTTTCAGACATCGTATTTCAACAATACATTTAATATATTTGCAAATCTAACACACATTCTGATCGGGCCAAATTTTGTCTGCTAATAGTCTGACCTTACGTAAACATGTTGCTTAACAAGTTTATAAGAACACAAGACGAGTTTAAGATGGGATGAGTTCGCTAGAACAAGATTTGGCGTTTGAATAAAATATAAAACACGCTCAATAAATGCGTAATCTAAGTAACATCACTTTTAATGACCTCGTAAAAAAAATATTTTCCGTGTAAAAATCCGAGGCGTGTATATCAACCGCTAAAGTAGTATTCATTGCATTTCTATGCCACAAATGTTGTGTTTTTCTCGAGGTAGATCTCCGCAGACGTATTAATCAATCGGCGACGTATTAAGAGAAGGCCAGGTCAAGAGTACAAGGCTGATGATTGGCTTGTGCGGCTGGCGTCGTCGTCCGATGAGGACGCCGACAGTTAGCCCCGAGCGCTCCGGGACAGCGGAGGCATTA
>DWQT01004824.1:0-10869 GCA_018244895.1 Myscelus amystis hages
GAAAATGTCTAGAAATATTTTTTTGGCAAAGCGACGTTTGCTGGGTCAGCCAGTATATTCTATAAAAATAAGTATACTAACCATATATAACTTAAGTTTTGCACCATTTCAAATAAATTGTCCCAATAAGGAAAACACTCCAGGCACTTTAGTTCCAGAGAGAATTTACCATGATATCTATATTTATAGCTTTTTTGGTATAATAGCAACACAGCAAGTACAGTATTGTCTATTAAAATCAATTATATTATGTTACATTATAACTGTTTTCAATATTAATTCACTCATATTAATTCCTTTTAAAATATGATGCCAAAACAAATCTTAATGTTTGTATTAATAATGTTTAATACATTAACTAATTATAACATAAAGCAGTTGCTGAATGAACCATTAGTGTATTGAAATGGTAGTGTATGTCTCACTTTTCACTTATATACACATTTGAATTAATATAACAGCTACATAATGTGGTCTAAATGTTTATGGCAACTTAAGTCAAAAATCTTATTAGAAAACACAATGTATCTATTCACAATTGAATTACTATAATTATACAGTATCATATATCAAAATTTACATTGGCACATATGCTTACCGCTGAACAGGATAGGAAACACTGAATGTGTACACTCCAATAACAACACAGGCATATTAAAATTTGGATAGTTGCGACCGCACCTACAGTCACGAAACCAGCTTCGACTTTTTCCTCAAAACCGTATACCCCGATCCAAAAGTAGAATACCACGGGGTAAATAATTAAAAATGGGAGCACTGTTCCTTGCAAAACGGTTGCCACGGGCTTAAAAAGTTGTACATACTGAACTAAATCGTCTAATGACGATTGCATTTTGGTTGGTTCCATGTTAACCAAAAGTACTTAATAATTCCTCGGTATTTAATGAGGATACGTAGTTACTGAACGCCCAACTTAAGAAACATGTTCATATGCTCTTTATAAGCAAATTAATTTATGATGGAAGTAAAAATCTATTTTGTTGAAATAATTTCAAATACAGTCCAATACTGATATGACACGAAGTATCTATCAATTCTATCATGTCATGTCACTTAACTTAATTTGACATACTGACAGAATTAGAGAGAAGGAGGGGATGTCTAGAACCGCGTGCGTGTCACGCTGAGCCTCGTGTTATAAGTCTGTGTTCTATTAATAGTTAGGTTTTGTACACTGTAACCTGTAACAATAGCAAATAGATAAATAATTAATAAACATAGAAATATAAATTATTATATTTATAAATCCAAAATATACGTACTATAGAAAAATATTTATGGTCGCAATATCTATGATTCAATTTTTTAACAGTAGTATGACTAGTATTATTGAGAAGTTAATAAATCGATGGTATTAATAAACACTATTTCTTATTCATTTACGCAAAAAATTATTCAGCACTCAAACATTTCTGATCTTGCTAACTATTTTAGTTTGATATTATTGATTTACTGTGACAACAGGTCTGTCAAAATAAGGCGCGAAAAGAAAGCAGCTGAAGCAGCTGCACACCGGCGAAGCAAGTTCATTATTTTTACAGTGTTATTTAGTATTTCGTGCCTAAGTAGTAAGAACTTTTCATAGCTAATATAATAAGTTTTAGGTTCAAAGAATCCTTCAATGAATTTAGATGTAAAAAATAAAATACGATAGGATTAATTGAACATGGATTTCAAAGTAAAAAGAAGACCTAATAAAAATGCTGAGAACGGAAGTTTAACAGAAACTTATCCTCATGATCTTCAAATGTATAAAGTGCCACCAGTTAAGGACATAAATCTTACAGAATTCGAAACTATAACGTTGGATAGGTTGAAATTACTAAGAATTTTGGAGACAGCTACTACCTTGAAAGGTCTGCGTTTGTATTCGGAAGAATGGAAAGAATTTGTCCTTCGCGAATTAAGGTCACAAGGTCTTAAATATTATGCAAAGTTGTGTGAAAAAACAACGTGCGGAACGCAAAAAGCAGATCTGCAAGCGCGCGAGAAAGATCACATATCCCATTTCATTCTCAGGCTGGCTCATTGCAGAACCGAAGAAAAACGTCGCTGGTTTATCATGAGGGAAATAGAACTGTTCAAGATGAGATTTTTGACGATGGAAAGCGATGCTATTGATGCTTTTTTCAATTTGAATAATTTGTGCTACAAAAACATTTCAATTAATGAGCGTAATGAACTATACACTTTCCTAAGAGAATCAACACCGTATGATGATATTGAAAAATTTAAGTTTTACAAAGTTAAATTCTATGAGGTGCTAGACCTTGTAAGGACACGAAAGGTGTTTATTAAAGGTGGTTATGCGTATATACCGGACAGGGATTTCATATCAGTGCTTTTAACACAATTTAGAACTCATTTGAAGCAAACATTGGCTATTGCTAGACATCATTTAGAAGAAATTGAACAAGATGAGCGATTGGTTGGTCTCTTAAAGGGACTGCACCTGACATATCTGGGAAAAGACTACAGTGATACAAAAGTTGTTGTCCCTATAGAAAGCATAGATTCTCTATCTGTAAAATCATTTCCGCTTTGTATGAGACAGCTCCATGAAAGTCTAAGGCAGGCTCATCATTTAAAACATGGCGGTAGGCTTCAGTATGGTCTATTTTTAAAAGGCATCGGAGTCACTTTAGAAGACTCACTAAGATTTTGGAGAGAAGAGTTCACTAAAATAATGGAGCCTGATAAATTTGAAAAATCATATGCATATAATGTCAGGTACAATTATGGTAAAGAAGGAAGCAAAAAGGATTATTCTCCATTTAACTGTTTGAAAATAATAAACACTAATGTTGGTCCCGGTGACTGTCATGGATGCCCTTATAGACATTGCGATGCTGGCGTTCTCAAAAATAAGTTAAAGGGATATGGATTGGAGCCTCAAGGTAGAAATCTGATTTTTATTATTTAATTGTTACAATCACAACTCACAGATAGTCTTCTGGCTTAGTTTGCATCTCACTTATAATTTCCTTCCTTGGTTCAAATCCCAGGCACAAAGAAGGCTGAATTTGTGTGAAGTCTGCAATTCTGAACTTTACCAATATGATGGACTGCAGTATAAAATCTATATATGAGACCCATGTCCAACAGTGAACAAGAAAAAAATTTGTCATAGATCAATTAAGCAACCATAAGAAATATAGGCATATTTGTATGTTATTTCATCATTATATTATTATCTTTCAGCTATTACTGATATTGTGGACATGGCAAAGAAAGGGCACTTCCAAGTTTCCTGCAGTAAATATTTTGATGCTGTGCACAACACTAGCTTTGGTATTGGCATCAATCACCCGAATCAGTTCTATGAAGAAAGTCAGAAGATATTGAAATCTGATGTCAAAATTGAACCAATAAAAGAGGTAACACAGAGCACCGTACAGAAGGAACCTGTGAAAGAGATCGAAGAGATGGATTTCGATGAACTTTCAGAATGGAATGAATAAAAATAAAAACAAAGGAAGGTTAAAAAATTTATTGACTTTAATACATGCAGTAGAACAGACGTTTTCTATTTCCTTTTAATATACATTGCCCGTTTCGTCATCCTTCCACAATATAAACCAAATATAAAGATTAAACCTATAACTGAAATACCTACTACTAAGAAATATTTCTTTGACGGTGAAGATGATATTTCTTGGTAAACGTCACCTAGATTTATCAAATGTTCCTGTAACAGAGAAACACAAATAAACAAAACAATCGATGTCATCATGCATTCTCCCTTCCAATTCATTAGTGCCTTAAGAAAACCGCATAACTTATAAAGAGGTCATTATTATCAATTTAGTCAAATACATTATTTTATGAATTAGAAAAACATAAGGGCCTCTAAAAACGAACACTAAGAAACTTACATTTTCTAGAAATCTGTACATTTCGAGTCGGTTGGACAACTGCTTTTCACACATCGGCTGTAGCTTTCGTTCACTGTCGTTTAGTATGATTTTTAAACACTTTAATCCTGTAAAAGACCATGCAAGTTGATTTATTGTTGATATAAATATTATTTGAAATGTACTAGAGTTATGAGAAAGTATAATGAGCATGTTTTTTTTTAAATTAATAAAGAAATATTTTCTTTTTGGAAAATACTGAAATGGGATTAATGGACAGTACCATCTGGCATATTTGGACATGAACTGATTGATTTTATAACATAAAAAAAAATGCCAGCAACAATATGTTCAAGAATCCCTCCACCCAATAACTAGTATAGGATAATAATCTTACGTCTGCCAGCACCATGCTCCAAATCCTTGCAGTGGTTAAGTAAATCTAACGTGCAAGCGCGTTCCAGTAACGGATCGGCTTCAATGTCAACTTCAGTTTCCTGTAGTATATTGACCACTTCTCGTGCACACTCCACTGATACAATCTTACGTTTCAAAAGAGCATTTTTCAAACATTCTTCCACCTGAAATGTGAAAAGAGATTTTTAAAATCCTTAACAAGGTGCCAACCATAATTTTCTACCTACAACTGAAATCAAGTGCAGAGTATATTTTACAAGACTAACAGAATAAAGGCCTGAGTAACAATATGTTTATAAATGATTAATATTTACAAATAATAAAATAAATTAACATTTCATATAACACTTCTTTTTATTTTATATCCATTCATAAGATATTAGCTAACATACATTAGCTAAATGACAGATTGAATGCATTTTGTACTTTTTCACTTTACTATTTAATGCAATGCAATACAATTGCTTAAAAAATACGATGGCAATAAAAAAAAGTCATAGTTACCTGACCATCAGAATTGGTAATAGAATCATTTGGCACTGCACATATTGTCTGAATCTCTGCCTTACAGAGCTTCCCTAGTAGTGGGTCCAACCTGTAGTTCAATGCTTGTTCTTTCAATACATTTGCAAGTTCATTTTCACAGTCTGTTTCTAATTTAGACAATCTTAATTGTTCCTTCAAACAATATAGAACTTTTCCTTGAAGTTCAACATCCTGCGGTTCATTGGCTGAAACAATATTATATACACTTAATCTCTAGTACAATCACATTAGAACTATGAAAAACTACTATTAACATGTTAATTATGTTAATTTCGCATACACACCTAAGACGCTAAAAGTGCTAGACAATGGTAGAGGGGATAGATTTACCCACAAATAGTACGCTCACAAATCCTGCAAAAAGTGGACTCATTGAGTGAACCAATGGTCGACTACTTCAAAGGAAAATGAACCAGTGGAGATTCTTTTGTACTATTTTCAATTACTGCAGAGTACATAAATTGTTGAATGACTCCAATAAATAAGACAAAACACCATAAGAAATGACACATTAAATGATTTTGTTTTTCAAAAAATTTTTCTTACCAATAGTCTCTGCACAATACTTCTTAATGTCACCTTTACATGAGCTTTGTAAATTATTATTAAATCTATAATCCATATTTTGTTCAATCATCCTGTTTACTATCACCAGTTTACAATTATTATCAAATTTCGTTTCCTGTTGATGACTCTGTAAATTAAGCGAGTGTTTAGAATACATATCAAAGTAAAAAGTGTTTCCTGCCTGCCCCGTTAGAAACATGATTTTAAAGGTGGTAGAACCGTCTGTGGTTCGACTCCGGACCACCGCCACACCGATTTCTGCCTTATAACAGCAGTGTTAAGTGCTGCTGTGTTCTGGTTTGAAGGGTGTGGTAAGGGAGACATAGTTTTTCGAGGCATTCCAGCTTAGTGCTCAGGGGTAGAGGCGCATCCTTGGTCGACCCGAGACAGGAATCTAATCTTATCTGGGGTCAATTACAAATGTCCATGGGCGGCAATGGCCACTTACCATCAGGTGGACTGCATGCTCGTCTTCTACTTCCATATTATAAAAAAAATGGTGTGATGGTTTTGTATGTATCAAAGTAATGTTAGTCATATATAATTGTAATAACTTATATTACCTTCAAGCACTCTAATACTGTAGTTGGATCTGTATTGTGACAGAACTTGTCTATCATGTCACTACAACTTGTCATCAAATGATAGTCAATAGCATTGTCTGTGAATTCTTGTTTTCTTATAATAAAAATCGCCTTTCTACAGCTCTCACTCAGCTTACCCTTCGCTGTTTGAAGACATTCAAGCGCGGCGGACTCAGCATGAGGGACAGACGGACAGAAATCCTGTAGATCTTTCTTACAGGCTTCCTTAAGATCTGGATCTAAATCAATGCTTTCCTTTTGCTGGAATAATTGACTTCGCAACTGTTGTCTACAGTCTTTGAATATTGTATGTTTTCTTCTAGTAATCGTATCATTCCTAACAATTTCACTCAAGCACATAACAACCTGGCCTTTGGTTTGTGCTCTTGGACAATATCTTACTACATAAGATTTGCAAGCATTTTTAAATTTCCGTGTAAACCTATAGTTCTTTAATGATATTAGCTGCTCATGTTCGACAACTGCCCTGCATTTAATATTACTTTTCACCTCTGCATTATTTTTGTGTAGAATCAAACAGTCCAACACATCATCGTCATCTTTTCTGCTTTTAAGTCCTGATGAGCACAGCTTCTCAATTGGTACCCTACAATTAGTGCTCACTACAGCATTTAGTTCTATATGCCCACTTTGTGTTTCTGTAAAGTTAGTGACAACTTCGCGACACTTAGGCGCCAGTTCCTTTATTTTACTTTGCAGACATAAAATCTCCTCTCCTTTGCCGGTATTTTCAAAACATATATTTGCCAGATCATCCATACAAAAATCTTCAATTTCTGGTAATAAGTCCACACTCATAGCTCTTTGCCTCATAACTCTTCGTACTTGTTGTTCACATGCTGGTCTGAGTGTACCTTTTAATTCAGAATTGTAGGCATAGTTGTATAAGCAGGGTAATATGAGGGGATCTTTTTCAGACTGGTGCTCATTGAGATCTGCCCACTGAAGCTTTGCTTTGCACTGAGTCACAGCATCGTATTTACATGCTTTATATAGCTGCGGGTCAAGCTTGAAGTCTCTTGATATAAAATACTGTATCTGTAACAAAGCTGCTTCACAATCGGGAACCATAAATACAGTACCCAGTTTTTCCATAAGGCATGACATAACCCTGCCATTACCACCATCTACTTCTCTGCATGATTTGTCAACAACGGGTTTGCATGCTTTACGCAGAATCGGATCAACTCTCCAGTCTTCCCCTGGATCTGCCTCTTGCACCAATATCTCTAAAGATCTTTGACATGCCATACTAATTCTTTTATCTTTTCGTTTCCTTGGTCTGGCATGTTCCATTAAACAATGTATTGTTTTCCCACCAGCTTCAATACCTCTACACAGACTTGTTATATCATTTGCACAATTTTGCATCAGTTCAGGCGACAATCTATAATCGTCCATGAGCATTTTTCGATGGTCAGACATTTCCGCAATACATTCTGCTTGCAGTTTCTGACTATCATTTCTTAAAATATTTTCTAAGCATAATAATATTTGTGCTAGCCTTACATCCTTATCATCAACAACACCTTTCCTACAATGGTATTTTCGTATATCCTCCTTGCAGGATTTAACTAAGCCTTTGCTGGCTTTATAATCCATTATTATTTTCCGTTGGACATAAAACAGTTGATCTTGACATCTTTTGGTCATACCTAAAAGTATAAATGTTTAGTGACACTAATAAGGGAACAAGTGTTATACCATACCCTATGATTTACAGTGTAAGCAGAAATTTTTTTGGGACCGCAACCTAGTCCCAGAAACATAGTAATTTGATGTATAATGATAACCCTAACTCGAATACCAATATGTGGACACAGTAATATACAGGGATAGCACTTAACAGTCATTGAAATACAATTGTATGTACTTGTAATGTTTGGAATGGCGGTATGAAAGCTAATTAGCGAGACTGAACTAAAATAAAGAATATATAAAATGCAAATTCTGTCTGGATAAAACCTTGAAATAACATATATATATATATATATATATATACATATATATATATATTTTATATGGGATCTTGATCTAGTAAATATTGAATTATTCACAACGATATAGATTAGTATTTTAAAACAAAACTACCTCTTTCATATTTGTGCCTCACAAGACATTTGTACATCAGTAATGAACCCGCTAACTCATCAGGACAGAAGTTCTTTTGATCTAAGTTGCAAGCAGCAAATACAAGCTTATCAAGTTGGAGTGTAGTATATTTCATTTCTTGAAGTGCTGTCATTTCTGATTGGCATTCAGGTCTCAGCTTCTGTTCATAGCCTTGTAAACATTTTAATGTGTGCATCTGTGACAAACTCTTCGGATCTGATGGAATTCTACCACAAGTGTATGCTTCAATGTCATCCATACAATTCTTTAAAAAATTACCAGTTATTTGCCAATCATTAAAGATTAGCGATTCAATTTTGTTGATCAACCTCAAACAATTTTTGTCCTTAATACTTGGTTTTCGTTTTAAGATGCAATCTATGGACTGCATTGACGGGTTTAAGCAGTCGGTAATAATTGGTTCGTCCTGACAGGGTACCTTTAACTTATAATCGAGGATTGAGTTTTCTATTAGCTCTGCCTGTCGTATCCATATTTTATGTTGACAAATGAATGAAATTTGAGTTCTATTATTGTGAGTAGCATTCACAGCACACGACAACAGCGCTAGGTCATCATTTAAATGTGAGCACTGTTTTTCAAACCAAGTACATTCACTCAAATCAATTATATATCTTTCTCTAGGTGTTTTTAGTAAATTGTCTATTGCATACACATTTTTCATGTTATTTATTAGCAAAGCTGCCAAGACGCTCACTGTTTTTATGAATAATATATTTATTTTTAACATTTTGATGCGCCGGTTTAAACGTGGAGTTGATATTTAGTCATTGATATTATTTAGGCACGTCACTGTTAAACCACAATTGATTTAATATATTCCCTATGATAGCACTCTTTTTTGTGCCATCTTAATACTGTTATTCAAAAGAAAACTTAAAGGATGAGCACAGTGCGCAATGTAATTAATGAAAAAAGATATCAAGTAGTTAAGTAGTTATGTACCTACATATGAACATAAATGACAACGACAACAAAGATGGACTGTAGCTGTCTGTTTATTTAAAATGTTATTTTTGTAGTGTGGCAATATGACTTAAATAAGTCCACCCTAATTTCAAAAATAGTCTCTATGTCGTAACTAAATAAATAAATTGTTGTGTGGCAATGGAACCTGTCAAAAATTGCTGTGTACTTTACATCATTAGTCTCCAGCGATCAATCTTGAGTATTTGATAAAAAAATAGTCATGATTACCTCATTGCGGATAGTTGAGTATCTATTAAAACCTAAATATATAAACAGCCGCAACGGCGATATGGATCCAAAATAATCAATCAATAATGGCATTTTTTTGCTGAACTATGTCAAAAAATTATCTTTTCTATTCCATTAAATTACGTTCTTTAGATCGGATTGAATTTTGTATAGTGGCAAAAAGGATAGCTTATTAATCTATAGTAGAATTAGTTTGTTCGGACATAGATAGCAAAAGCTTACACATGTGAAAAATTTGGTAGTGATAACGGAAGTCTGCGAAGTAGAATAGCATTACTTTAAATCGCGTCGCTTACTTAAAAATCGTTTAATATTATTTATGAATATATAACTTAATAACATCCAAAGAAATCATTTTCATCTATTTGTAATTGAATTAAAATTGTTAATACTAATTATAGCTTTAACAATCATAAATATTACGATATTATTTTACATACAGTGGTCAGCATCGATTAAAAATCATAATCAAGATTCGTGTGCTTTTGAATCGATTTTTATAATCGGGTTTAGTAAATTGCTACATCGCCCACACATTTTATTAGCCGTGGCCGGCCACGGACATCTCTATTTAGTAGGCAGTAGTGATAAGTTAGTTTTTTGCGGTGGTTAAAGCATCTGATTTTTAGTAGTCCTTGCTGAAGATCTTGAAGCTTACGGTAGCTCGTGTACTTTGTTTGCTCAGTTATTATTGGCATAAACTATTAGTGATATACGTAACGTGATAGACAATAGGGGAAAAAATGGAAGGATTTATCGAAGTTAACGAAATTTCCGATTTTGTGTCTTATATTCGCAGTGTAAGTGTTTTTCTTATTATTTTTCTATAAACACGTACTAAATATTTTAGATAACAACAACTGTATACGTATTTTATTTATATCATCGACCAAATTTTCTATATTACATTAAACCTATGTTAATTAATTGCAATGGCTATATCCCAACAAGTACAATTGTAATAAATACGTATATTTATTAAACAGAAACTGTTACAATGGGTTTACCATTACGTTAATTATTAGAACAACCCGCTAAGCCAATAAAATTCTTAGTAGCATTATGTAAATGAAGACAATGCCGAAGATAATCTACCATTACGGCAGTTCGCTTATTAAATTTTTTTCAGTTGATCTGACTTATTAAAACTCACTTCGCTAAATGGCCCTGTTAATCATCGAAAACACGTGGGAAAACACAAGTGTTTATACTACACAGTTGTTACATACAAATTTAATGCAAATCAGAAACAAATATCTTCTAGAGTTTTCTACGTGTAGTTATAGGATATAATTAAAGGATTAAAATAATTTGTTAATCCTAATAACTTGTGTGTATTTATGGAGAGAGTGATGAATGTAGGAAAAGCTTGTCAGGTCTGTAAGATTAGATATATTTCACACTATACGAAAGCATCTGAAACAGAAAAATTCAATTGGTGGTAGAACCCTCTGTGGCTCGACTCCGGCGGCACCACCGTCACACCTATTTCTGCCTTATAACAGCAG
>DWQT01004825.1:0-10868 GCA_018244895.1 Myscelus amystis hages
CTCCACTCATCTACTCTAAATACACACACACACATCTATATATCTCTATATATATATATATATATATACATACATATATATATATATGTGTGTCTGCATGTTATAACACCTGAGCAATATTTTAAAACAAAATCGTATTCGAACGTATTCACAGCAATTCGACATCTTCTTCCTTGATTAACTGAGGTTCTAAATTAAGGAGCTAACGGTAAAAGATTATGTACGAAGTGCTCGTTGCGGTACAAGATTTATTGCTCTATGGAATAAAAATCACTATTATTCTTCAAAAACCCATGACCAGAATCTAAAAATTTCCGACGGTACATAAAAAACTTATATAAAGTATAATCGTGTAAAAGTAAAAACAAATGACTAAAGAAGGAACTTACGACCAAACTTCTTTATGGAGACTTAGATGGCTGTCTTGGGCTAACGGTGGCAGCTTGTAATAGTCGGTGACGAGGGATTGAGGCTGCGGGTCCTCTGCTACTCCGAGCACGGTCGACGTGGCCCCGCTCAGTGGGTGCTCCGCCCCCGTCGAGTAATACGCGCGCCAAGACTCGCCACTCACTTCCATCACCTCCTTGCGTCTCCTGTTAAGAAGCAAACACACAGATTATTACTTAAATTGCAACATATATTAGTAAGAGTAATTTATATAATCACATGATTTCCGAGGATACAGTCTAACCGATATCATTAAGTCAGTAAAGTTTGACATTTAAACGCATTTCGATTTTTCTTCATATTCTGCCGTAATATGAAATGTACGTATTAATTCATAATATAATTTACATACACGTATTCTATAAACGCGTGCGTTAACAGCGACACGCAATAACATCATCTGGTCATAACATTTAATCAAATTTCATTGACTCCGGCAACTGAATGGAGTAAACATAGCGTAAGATACTGGTATTCCAAGCTTGTTGTTTTATGACTGGATTGACTACAACTTACGAACCAGTTATTAGGCGTGACCATTTTGGTACGAATACTGACCTTTGATGGTACCATCAGTGTATAACGTGACGATATAATACGTACGCTAATTGTTGTGCACAACAAGCCGTGAGTCAGCGGAACAGGTGGCCAGTTCGAGTGAACGAGTACACAAATATTACGAGAAGCGGCTCGGACCTGGAGAGGTTCGGCGTTTCTGTCTCTAATTTGGACGTTTGATTGGACCGAGAGATCATTAGTCGGGTGCCCATACGTCACCGAGACGGGGTCGCTTGCTGCCGCGCAACCTGAATGTAGAACAGGTCCGAACCACTTGCAGAACCGGAAGGATACGAGGCAAATCCCTGTTCCCTCGCCAACCAGTTTAGGTCGCCTGACGTCACACCCAGCGGTAACCGACGATGCAGACAAATAAATAAAAAATGTTGGAAGCACGCGTCGGACGAGTTTGACCGGATCGTAGTTCTACCTGATTCCTGTTCCTGGTGTTTGTTGATATCACGAAAGGTTATTACCTATTGTTATTACGGGAGATGTACGTCGATAACCTATATAAAAAGCGTATGGTCTATACAAAGTTACTACTATCAGTGCGAGAGTAAACATGAACTATGATTTTCTACGTACTAGCTTAAAATACCATAAATAATCTACTTGGGCCCAGAGGCAAACACATAATTTTAAAATTATTAAAAAGATACATTACAATGTGATTATCATATAATATTTTTTTCTTTTTATCCGAAAAGAAATGAAATTAATCATATAGTCTTTTCTTTATACGCCAGAAGCGCCGCTACTGTTTATTGCGGATCCCCAGCTACCGGTATATTAACATTAGTTGTTTGGGAATGTCGCGTTAGTGTCAAGCGAGAATAGAATGTGCGAATTGGTTCAGAAAACTGGAAAAGCCAGCTTCTGGCATTTAACCAGCCGAACCGTGAGTCATTTGACGAGTTAACTGGCAGGCGGTTGCGCGGGGCGAGGGCACGGGGCGGGCGGCGCCGGTGCACCACGTGAATGAGATTCCGGTAGGTGCGCACGTAAAAATCGTGCAACGAATCTAACAGGTTTGCTGGGGTCCTTGCGAGGCCATCGGGACTGGTCTAACCTGCCCTGCGTAGCCGAACCTCGAATTTCCGACGGTTTCCTATCACGTTTGGTTTGACATGTAAACACAGCAGCCTAGCTTTACTACAATCACAGTATAACAAATGACTTCACATATTCTTATTCAACCTTTAAACACTCTACAAGCTCTTATGTGAGCATATGGGAACATTTTGGGTATAGGTTATAGAGATCATATGACAAGACTAGCATAAGAATTAATTGATTACTCTTTCTTTATCGTGAATTGTTCGCGGCACTCGTGTTTCGCAAGATATCTACCAAGTCCTCGCTTGTTTGTTTGGCGTCGGCTATTGAATAGAGCGATTAGAAAGTATTGCGCACAGCTGTCACGAAGACGTGACGTATGCTAGAGCGGAACGGATGGCTTTAAGCAAAGGGTTGAAGAAGTCTGTGTAACACAAATAAAGCATTCGATTCGGGCTTTCATTCCCAACCGTTTGTTAGATAACGTTGCCCTTGATAAGTTTCACGAATGCGCTATTGCATTAATGTGCCGTAGAGAATATCCAAAATGGCTCTAATGTACCTACCCACCTTTGTGTAAAACTGTGATCATTACGTTACATGAAAATACATCAATGTCATTATTGATCTGATGAATATTATCAATTTGAATGGCATATCCGGACTGCTTAAAAATTGAAATCGATTCGCGGAATCGAAACGCTCCAGACGGCGCGCAACGAGAAAAATAAGAATTTTGAGTTCGATTGAAGCCGAGTGACTGTTCGGATGGAGATTTATCTGAGGTCGCGGCGAGCGTACGGCAAAGTGTCGGCGGCGGCGAGTTTCGAAAGGCGCTCGTCCACGTCGACGTCCGGTGTCGCGTCCAACTATCGATCATTCGGTTCGTTAATAAATAACACGTTGGCGTCGTTCGCCGCTTATCTCGGCTGTTCGGGCATGTGGAAAAATTTGGTGTAGGTGTCGTAACGGAGCGGCACGCATGTCTCGCGGGGTTGCGTGCGCCCGCCTGGCGTGCTTATCCTCTTCGGTCGTTGCCACTCCACTTCATTGCTTCATTATACGTTTTAATTAAAATAAAACAGAGTCAAAACAATTTTATAGCGTCTTAGGATATTATATCGCCAGCTAAATTTCAATATATTTACATTGTGACTGCTAATTACGCCAGATTAATTAGTACCTACCTACACATTCATCGTTCAGTCGTAAAGTCGTAAGATTACTATACATATCTACATTTTATTTATTTCCTTTTTGAATCGCATTTTTATGTAATATCGTTAATTTGTGTGCGGTGGATGACTAAAAATTACAAAAGAAGACCCGTCTGGAATGCAGTGGGTAAGCCAACAAACCAACTACATACATACTTGGTTTTATATGTTACTAGCTTTTGCCCGCAGCTTCGCGTGAAATCATTGCTATATATTTAACAATGGGTGTTATTATATATACAAACCTTCGCCTTAAATCACTCTATCTATTTAAAAAACCGCAGCAAAATCCGTTGCATAGTTTTAAAGATTTAAGCATACAAAGGGATATAAGGACAGAGAAAGCGACTTTATTTTATACTATGTAGTGATATACTCGTATATACACATATACATGTGTGTATGTCGGTGTAATGTTTAAATGGTATTTCACAGAGCCTAGAAATATCGAAACGCACGTTAGCGTTGGAACAGGCTACGCAGCTTCACCTCGCTCGCCCGACAGGTGCGGTGCCGCGCGGGGAAAGTATAGGGAGCGGCTCAAATCTACGCATGTTTTATCATCGGTGATAAGAGAAACTAGTATCGATCCCGCTAAATACTCACTCACTCATTAGACACTAAATACTTTAAGAGCAATTAACTGTTCTTAATGTTAACTAATAATTTTTTTTTAACTGATTATTTTCTTTAGCAGTAGATTTGGGAAATAGCTAAAGAAATTTTATTAAATATAGAGTGAACATTTTAAGGAGTGACACATGCATCTTCCCCGTTCACATAAACATGGCACATTACATTTTGCAATGACAAACCGATAGACACAGACGTGGCATTGCTTCTTTTTAAAAATCAATTATAATATTATTTTAGGTAGGAATACATAGATAAGATACACAATAACTCTTCAAATATACTGCACTTTTCTGATTTGCTTTTTGTATGTAGAATGTACTACATCACACATTTCTTATCATAAGAAAAACTATATTATGATCGGTCAATCATTCAATCGTAACTATTGTTTAATTACCTATTACTATCTACGATGATTAAAGTCACTGTGTTTACCTACTTACGTAATAAAATACAATAAATAATTAAAATAGATAAAGATCCGGCCACGGTTTTATCTTGCCTTATTGTATAAATAACACGACGGTAAGCAGTCAACTCTGATATCTCACCGTAACGAAAATAAAAAATAAATAAACGGATGAATAGTTAAGGCGATTGAATGAGCGAAGTGGATAATATCCATATTTAGCAATAGCGACAATGTGCCATTATTAATCTATTTTACATTCTCGCATTGAGCCTAACGATCTGAAATGGAATGCCGCGTCGCTGCATTTCGTCAATTAAAGAATTCGCTGTCTCGGATTGTGCCAGCGCTGGACGCACGCTGTTATGGCTCCACAAAAAAGTACATTCTTCATACCGGTATAAATAAATAAGGGATGAGTACAGGTCGCATGAACCGAGCGGCCAGCACAGAACGAAACGGACGAGAAGCATTTTCGACAAACCTCTTTTTGCGCCTTGACGAGGAACGCATATGCGATGATTCATTTACGGAGTTCTTCGCCGTATAAGTATGGCTAACATTATTACTTCTGTTTTCTTAGCAGCATTATGTACGCTCAACAAGAAATGTTTTCTCGGAAATATGCGCCCACGCAGATTAAAGATGGAAACGCAACATGGGCACTAAATAAGTCATGTCTCCTGTCTGCGTAACTAGTAGTGTTCGAGTTATCTCAAAATTTTATGACAATAAATCATTTCAGAGTTCAAGTTTCATTCATCAGCGCCCTCTTGATTAAGTTCTCCTACCTCAATCCGACACTTTTGATGTTCCAGTGAATTGCAGATTAATAAAGCGAACTGCATTAAATCTTTCACTCTAAGATCTACGGTTTATTGAACTATTTCTGTGATATGCGGAATACATTTTTGATTTCTGTCGAGTAACCGCATTTTCAAAAGTGACATTTGACACGAAACTTGTAATGTACAAAAGGCTCTTTACATCCCTGTTCTTTTTTCTAATAAAACCGTTGACCGTTGAATGGCAGGACTCTCGAGCTTGTCATGAAATCAATGAATAATTCTTTGAATCGTGTGATCCTAGTGTGCACGAAGCATTCTTTGTATTGTACATCGTGACACTGGCTGTTGCTTGTCACTAACATGGCCAATATAAGTACATGCTCCGCTTTCATGGCCATGAAAAGCCGCTCATCGTGATCTATTTATTTATTTATTTTTTATTTAATTTTTATTTATTTCATTTAGGACACCCAACACAGGTAACACAGTTGCAAATTTACAATAGTTTTGCCTTATTTTTAGACTTGTTTGTGTACCCACAATTACAGGGTGGTCACATCATGTGTAATAGCACTCTAGAACTTTACCTTTAAAACAATTTCGGACGTCATATTGAATCTTTTGACATTCCACGCTAAGGAGATAATAAATGGATTGAAAGTTTATTTGAAAATCCAACCGTTTTGAAAGTGAGTAAGTATTTAAGTTTCCAGTGAATGTTAAGCCTCGCAAAGACAATGTTCAGCTTCACGGGTTCAAAAGCACTGTCAATAGCTTATTCAATTTCCATTGTATCATATATAGCAATAGTATTATTCCATTGTACCTTTATATATCTCCTATATAAAATATATGCATAAATTCAGCCTAAACTTATATACTCGTAGATGCATAATGTGCTCGAATTACCGGAGTATTATTACATCGGTAATAACATAAAACTTACAATCAATCAATATCATATCGAAGTAGACAACGATAGATCTATATATTTTAGTACTTATTCATTTCAGGTACTGCTGATTACTACAACGAATAATGTCACTATATCCGGAAAGACATTTATAATCGTTTCCTCATGGTCTTTAGTAAGAAAATTATTCATCCACATATTTAATTATATATCGGTTTAAATCTTAATACGTGAAATATAAAAAGGAATCTCTCTTACAATGTTGGCCATTGAATAACCCTATGAAATAAGGTAAGGGAATATACGAGTGAGGAAATATGACAAAGTTAAAGAATGGTAGCTGAGACTCTAAATATTAACAATAATAACGTGATGGGACAACTGCCTACTTACAGCGTCATCTGATCCAAATCTAGGCCAGTCTCTACTATGATAATCAGTCAAGCGATAAAGTTACATACAATAACTTTCTAAATGCTTACGTATACACACAATGTTACACACAAATACGCGCGCGCACACACACACACACACTCCCATACAAATTTCATCCTGGGTGGAATCCGAACCCACAACCCCAGGATTTACAGTCGGGGCACTAAGCGCCAAACTGTACCTAATGGTCAGTCTTAAAGAAAGTAGCTCAGGGAATATCGCTTAAAAATGTAAGTAAATAAATTAAAGAAGTACCTATTCGTACTATTATTTTTCTTTATTACTTTCTTACTATCAACCGCTATCTGACTTAGATCGGGTAATCGAGAACAGCATTAAAATCGTCATCTTTATGAAAGCAAGGAAGAAACGATGCATTTCCCCTGATCCTATTTCTGCCGCAATGTAATATAACAATCAGCATAGTTGAGATTCCCGTTTGGCTTCGTCCAATAGTACATTCTATTATCACAGATAAGTAGACCTTCATATTACAGTGACTACTCCGGGAAACACACTTATATACATAAAATTAAAGATTGTACTAAAATATAAATACAAACATATTTAGCAGATACGAAATTTTACATTCATTCAGTAACTTTAACAGCTAGCCTTCAGCGATTGTGGACCACCCAATCAGGTACTTAATAGCCAAGTATTTTTTTTTTGTTTTTAAAGACTAATGTGTGGAAAGTGAAAATAATCAAATTTTATTTTTTTCTTTCAATATAAGAAAATTTTGGCAATACGCCTTAATACATATTATATAGATTTTACAATAAATCAAAATGAATTATATCATCGATACGATATGCATGAAGCTCTAGTTAGAGTCAAGGAAAGTGTCTTATTAAAAGAGTTACGAGCTTAGAAAGAAAGGACGCCCGCGGCGCTCGATACATACATATCTACTAAAACCTTAATAAATGCGTCGTTTCCGTTTTGTCTGACTTTTCCAATTTGAAAGATCGTGTGTGGTCCGTAGTTTAGAGAGGGCGTGACTTAATAGCTTGTTGGGTTCCCATGCAACCATATTTATATCACACACCATTATACATTATACCAATCAATTGGAATACAAAAGTATCACTAGACTCATGGTGAGAAGAACACGGTGTAAATAAACATGGTAGGACTTTTCCATAATATAACATTACCGCCCACTAATCCATTGCGGATGCTTAAAGATATATGTACATGTAGGTATATGTATTATAACTTGGAATGCCTTACTTACTCTACGTTCCAAATAACTCGAAGCTCTTAATATACACGATTGTGCGCAGATGCTACCTTTTAAATGTTAACGCAATTTTATACAAAGCAATTAAAAATATATATGACAATGAAAATAGTATCAATAAATTTTATATCAAATAAAAGAGAATTCATAGCTGCCACTTAAAAGGCATTTGCAATTCTTTAGTGCAGAGATAGTAAAAACTTGGATGCGTTACAATTTCCCTGGATTCGGCTGCTGTCAGTAAAAGAGCATGAAGGTATAAATTAAAGGCACGTCGCCTGCGCCGGGGACAATGCGGTGCGCGGTCGCGGCGCGCATTGTGCCGTGCGAATTGAAACAGGTTGCGCCTGGCAGGTATCTATATAGCGTGATTTATGACCGATTATGTTATGCTACGACTATAATTAAAACGCGAAGCTATTAGGTATGCCCGAAAGATCTGCGACACAACCCACGGAAATGAATAAAGTTGATTTAGTACACTCAGCTGTGATACTGCATTGTTTAACTGAGCACTTCGAGATAAACTGTCCGACTCCTTGACGTTGCGCTGTAATTTAGCTAACAAAAGATTTACGAGTATTCGGTGAACGACACTAAAATGTTTACCACTTTCTTGTCTAAGCAAAACGTAATCAAAATCTTTCCTATGGAATGTGGGTACCGTTATACTGACAACACCATTTGCCGGCAAACCGTTTTAACAACGGCTTTAAAAAGTGTGCAAAACAATTAACAGATGCCTCCATAAATACTCCCATGAAGCTTCAATAAATTATAAATATTTGTCGCATTAAGATAATTTATCGTATGTACATGACGCAAATCGAAAAAGGCGAGTGTAAAGAATTTTATTTGCAAACAAGTACCTACGAGTAAGTTGAATGTGAGAAGACGGCGGCGCCTTACAACTACAAGAGGTTTTAATAGTACAAAAATTGCGAACAACTATCAGCGGGTTGACGATTGTGAGAACGCGATCAATTATCCTGTGTAAATAATAATCGTCAACAATAAATAAAGTATGAATTAATTGCACGGAGACGTTTTCATTATCGGTTTGCTATTAAAATAGCATGTCAATCATTTCACGAAGCAATCAGCGATGTGGTCGTAGCCGAGGCGAAGGTACGCTGGCAGGGCGCGAGATAAGATTTAATTACCTCCGACGCCTATTTACATATTGTAGGAGATACTGACGGATATCTCGCAATTAGATGCGTATGCTTCTTCCTTTTATGCCCTGATGTATGGATAATATCTGTTTGAAGACGAGATTAAACAGTCAGAGTAAAAAACCAGCAACTACTGATTATAAAAGCCTATTTGCCCACGATTTCTACTTAGAATGTTGTTTAGCAACACGCATCAACGCCATCTGTTATGGACTGCTTATAACTAATAAATATGTCTATCTTGGGATAAAATTAGCATGTAAACATGTAACTTGCAAATTAGTAACTTTATACTTGTAACATTTTATAAAGGATATTGTGTTTAATTTCGTACCTAACCAATATACATATAAATTTATATAACAATATACGTATTCGGTTGCAAATTGTGTGTACCTACATATTATGTAATATAAATCCACAACTAAAGTATAATATGCAAAATCAAATGTAAGTATCCAAATCTGTTCGTATGTATTTGTAAATACTTTGTATGTTACTTGGAAATGCTTTAGCTACTTATTGATATTGGTAAGATGATATCTATGTTATTTATAAGATTGTAACGTATGTCGGCATTAACTTTATTTTAACTTTATTTTAAATTGTATTTTCTCTATAAGTGATTGTGTAAATCTTTTGAGGAAATAAATGTCTTTAACCGCAAGATGGAGTTATCATACTATAAATACGAATAACTAAGAAATATAAAAATTAATAAATGGAGAAGAACATATTTTTATATCATTAATATTATGAAAAAATTAATGTTTTAAGCAATGATTTATTAATAATATTTAACAATAACAGTGGGCTTAAAATAAGTAACAATATGAACTAGATTTTCATCACCATATAAAAACATTGTCAAGAAGCACATATGTAGTTCTACGAGTTAACATTTTAGAATTATGTGCCCAATTTAAAGGAAATATAAATGAGTATTTATAACGGCACTGTAAGGAACCTCGATATGTAGTGTCTGCAAAGCGCAAGAAGCATGTATAAAAATATGCAGTTTGATAACAGCATAAAATATTACTGTAGAATGACTCGGACGCGCTGTCCATAGGAAACATATTATAATGCGCCAAAACGGCGCCTGCTAATTGCGGAGGTCGATAATTTACGATCGGGCTGAATAGCTGCGCCGGCCACCGCAACCAGCCTTCCGTCGCCACTGCGCAACCGCCCTACACGAATTACTCTTATCAATTGGATTTATGATCATATTAGATATCTATAACAATAAAACATTATTTTTTATTTATCAACGTTGTAATATTTTCAAATTCATTTTATTTTAAATCTTTATTTAAGGTCATTCTAACAAAAACAGGTTTGAACACAACAAGTGAAGAAAATCTCTAGTAGTCGTAAATATGGAACACCGTTGAATGAAAAGATTTTGCAAACTACTATTTGACGTGCCGTCGCAAGCTTAGAAGTACGATATTTAACCAACCACATGTTTTATTTCATTCTAGTTGTCTATAGTGGATGACTGTCGTCCGTAATATTAAACACATACGGGCGAGATTCGCTAGCAACGGAATACATTTCTTATTAGATCCTTTTATAATAATGGAAGCGGATGACTATTTAGGTTTTTTCCTTGGGGGTAATTTTATAGCCAATTTACGTATGATAGAGTGAGGCGGCGTGGTGCGGGTGCGTCGCGAACGGCGCGCAGCCGCAGCCGCGCTATCTAAATGCAAATCGGATAGGTTTGTGGGATGTCCACGATAAATCAGCCTCGTCGCCGCGCACGGCACCGTTATCCGTCCGCGCCCAGCCCGAGCTCGCCCTCGGCCACACTACTCGCCGCGTACATATAAATATGTATTCGGTAATAACTTGTCCACCAGGAATGACAACCACCTTCCGAGCCGATACTCGGCATCCGTCAGGGTCTCACTAAACCGACGGACGCCATCTGCAAGAACCGGATAGGTATTGGAGTGGCTCCAGTATACCGAGGTTGG
>DWQT01004826.1:0-10864 GCA_018244895.1 Myscelus amystis hages
CACATTCGATGTGTACACTGAGTGTACGGTGTATAGTGTCGTAGTCTGAACCGGCCTTAACCATTCACATATGATTAGTTATTTTATGTTGCGAGTATGATAATAGAAATTGGAAAGAGTGATTGAAATTGTATTACTGTAAGTTTACTAGATATTAAATGTGATTTTATAAAATACAATACCGCTAGTCTTCATGGATCTTATTACATATTCTATGATATAAAGTATTTATATTATAATATAAAGATTGTGCTATAATAGTTTTAGACATTCTGAATTTACATTTACATACAAGCGTAGATATTTAACAAGGAGCAACCATATGACAATAGGACACTGCTAAAAATTGTATCCGCAAGATACATATCCACTTATAGATATAAACTGCATTACATTAAAGCTTCTACGCCGGTTTATAAATTGCTACCCCAAACCGCACACATATTTCAACTAAAATGTTCCAATAACATGGCGTTTTTCAAATACTTTTAATGGAAACAATCATAAGTTTTAAAGAAAACGGACTGTGATTACGAGTTATTTTAAGAACGCCTTTGGGTGCCGACCGGTCAGCTCTAGCTTCAGTGACAGATACTGGTAGTAGCGGATATTGACATATTTTGCTACAAACCAATGGCCAAGGTAAGAAACAGGAGCCTGTTGTTATTTATTGGTACGAAGTTCTTTTTCGCAAGTTTCACAGCGCTACTTAGACGAGTAGAGCTAGCCCGAATAACAAATATAAGACAACCTCAACCGACCGATATCGACATATTTGCAATTAGCATGTCGGTAGAGAACAAAGATATTTAATTATTTTTATAATATTTGATCCAAATTTATAAATAAGCTCACAATGTGTCATTCATAAATTCTCGGCAGCATGACGTCATCATGATGACTTCACGCTCTATTACGTCATCTGATTATGTTTGACCTCAAAGTGGATGACAGCATGTCTTATAAAAGACACAAAAGAAAAGCAAATGGTATTCAAATACATAATTTACAGAAGCCCCTGCATAATTTATTTACTAAAACATAATTACCTTTATTAGTTAAAACTATTCGATAGCCATTTTCTAGAAATATATAAATTCAATCTGTAAGTACATCATTCTGTTCTTTCAATTAAGTACTCATGTTTCAACATTTAATTAAGTAAGGTTCAAATTGGCAAATTATTTATCTGGAAAAGTGTTACATACTAATCTAGCTGACTGTTAAATTTCGTTTGTAACCTCTTTAATACATTAAAACCTGGAAAACTATAATGACTTATAATGAGGTATGGAAAAACAAAATAGGACATAAAACATCAAAAGATTTTTTTTGCATGTTTCAACTTGTTTATTGACTTGGGCAACTCTACCATAACTGTGATTGCACTAGAAAAACTATATATAAATTGTTATTCCAAAATAATTGAATATGAATTCTGAAATCAAAATTGTGCTCTTACTAATGACCATACTGACTATGATGCTTATGGTGAAGTCACTATCGGTATACCTATATGTTTCACAGAATTAAGACTGTCAATTTTATTCCAATATATGAATTACTGTTGTAAATAGGATGTCTCATTCCATATTGCACATATAGTGCAAAGTATGGCTGACAGTTTGTGATGAAGTAAACTATTCAATACCATGAAACAAAGTACCCAATTTTTTTTACATACGAGTACACTTTTATTAGATCATACACAGTTTCTGTTCCTTGTATATATGGTAAACACCCGAATATAGTAAGTAGTTTTAAGAACTCTCATTATTTAAATAGCATTTAATGATATATTTTACTTTTTAATTAACATAACAGTTGTTATGTTAATCTCCTTGTGTTGACGGAGGAAGTGAATTCATAAACATAGATCTGTTTTTCATCTTTCAAACATAATAAGGTGTCATTTGAGTAAAAAATACAATTGTAGTCCAAAATATTCACAACACAAAAAATTTTTTTACTACCTTCCTGCATAAAATTTGAGTTTTTCTGTTTAGTTCATGAACCACTTCCATACAGTTGGTAGTGTGATCAAAATATACAATAAACAATATTTGATTACTGCTCAGAAGGTGGGTCTCAGACAGCAGCCAACAACCATGGTTTGCTAGTTCACTGAAAGGCACTTCATAACTATAAAACTATAACTTAACTTTATTATAAACACCAAGTGCTAGTAAATAATTTATATAATGAGTTATAAGCTTAAACCACTAATTTGTACGCCGTAAAAGGCAAAATATGGATTGAACTAATAACTTTTTAAGATATTAGTTATGGATTGAACTAATAACTCAATGTACCCATATTTGTGCAAATAAATGTCTTTTGTCTTTTGTCTTTTGTCTTCATTTATTTGCTGTTTGCACCTTCAGTGTTGAACCACCTAATGGTATCGAAAGCAAACTCAGAGAGTAGATTTGAAGAGGGAAATTATTTTTACTATATACACTCTTATTTACATCTTATGCATGAAAATTTAAAAAAAAAGCAAACTTGCTTTAATTCACTTCAATGTATGCATTTATATTATATTGTTGGAGCGCTAATTATACATTGAAGACTAAACTGGTTTGAGATGTCCCTGTGTGACAACAGAATACATAGTGTAAAGAATCATATTAATATTGTTGAAAAGCAAATAGATGTATTTATTAACTCATACCTGTAGATAGGACGGCTCACTTAATAGCATTTACAATTAAGTGCTGTGAGAGCGGATTATGGCATCAATATTCTAAGTGAACAACTCAAAATGAGATTTAATTGGAAAAGATATCTTAGTGAATAGTACAGATCTTTTGCATTTAAAAGCAAGACAGAGCCAAGATGTGATGTGAAACAAAAAATGATGGAATACTCCAGAAGCCGATGGTTATGACCCATACTGTGACACTGTAAAATTACGATGGATTGTAACAGGTTAGTGACACATATTGCACACAGAAACGAATAGTGTCAGCGGCAGTACATTTAACTGACCTGGTGCAAATGATAAAGGAGAGGACAGCGGCACTTCGTTCTCCACGCCTGGTTTAAATCCCATACGATTGTCTGTAATTATTATCATGTCTTTGTACTCAAGGGCATATACAAATTTCTTTTGTATCCAGCTGTCCAATCACCATCTTAGCGCTCTTCAAATTTATTATTTCGGAATTCTACATATACTTGGAAATACTAGGTGTGTTAATACAGTAACTTTTTACATTAAATACAACAAAATTATAATTTACATAAACTAACTGTTAAAAAATAAGATAAACATTAAAAATATCTGTATAAGGAAATTCCAAAATAGAGACATATATATTTATTAAATATTACATACACATATTATGATTTAATCGGGATCTTACTTTAATACTTTATGTAGACATCTATAAATGAAATGGACATACTAAATAACTACACTCACATCCTTGTTTGTTTGCCACTGAATCATAAATTTAATCAATCGCAATAAATAATGTATTGTATCTGTTATATTTTCTTAATACTAGCACAATCTTTATATTATAAACCCAGCTTTGCACACAATAAATAAATGGTCGTCACAACAGGTACTATTCGGTTAACACTATAATTACATTATCCAATGAGAAAAAGCCATAATGAGAGAAGACAGCTTAAAATGTTAACTTACCGGCAATCTCTGCTCCACCAAGGTCATTTAGAATTTTGCGGTAAGACGGTCGTCTTGTCAACTTTTCCATATATTTTCTCTTTGGACTTTCATCATCACTACCGCTGTCATCACTACACGATTGACCCTGTGCATGCACCACCGAGTTAGGTTCAGGCTTTATCTAAAATAAACAACAGCATATATGCAATATACTGCATCACAACACAAACATGACACAATACCTACTGATGTATTCATTGATATACCTGCAGTGTCTGTAGAGTTGCTTGAGTGGTATGTATAACTGAACTCGGTTTGCTCACAAGTATGACATTTCCTTTTGGTAACTGTACAGGTTGAATATTCGAAGCTGTTTGTATTACAGATTGTTGGTTTGGTTGTATCACTGACTGAACCTGAAATACAATCAATACAAAATGTAATTTAAAATGTAACAACAACATAGATAGTATTGATAATGTATTTGAAAGTTCGTTGACGTCCATTATTCACTCGCGTATCAATATCGTTAAATATCCAAACAAACACCTGTGCGGAAGGTGCTTGCGCGGGGAGAGTGAGCTGCACGATGCTGGTGGCCACCACATGCGCCGCCGCCGTCGCGGACGACCCAGCGCCCGCCAGCGGATCCTGCACGCCTGCTCCGCCAGCGGTGCCATTCTCCTCCACTATTCCGTCCATTCCCACTAAGGTCACCTAAAATATTCAAGGTCACCATTCTGTGTAATCCTTGAACTTCATACACATTCAAACTTGTTAAATAAATCCTGGATGATCGTCTGTTTTCCTAAGACCCCATTGTTGATAGAGAAAATCTAAAACTGAATCATCGCGTCATACGTAGGAAATTTTCCTATTGCGTCTATTAGCTCATACACTACATATTATTTAAGCTCAAAAGATCTCAAAACTTTATCGTAGACTTCATTGTATTGAATTCTCATAATAATGAACTCAAATTTTAGGCGACCGTGACAGACCGCAAGATGTCTTCAGTTCGAGCACTCACCAGTTACGTATTCCTCGTCACCGTATATGCTGCGTCCGGAGTGGGCGAACGGGACGGTACGTAGTAGCCACGTCAACTGCGTGAAGAGTCGTCACTGGCGGAGACCTATGATCTTGTATGCGTCATAACAATATGGCCGAAAATTGTCAGACGCATGCGCTCTCGACTCTTCACTGAATCCTTATCATTTGACAAAAGGAAGTAATAATGTCAAATAAGCATAGACAAGTATTGAAAAATAGGACGAGTATTATAACACCTCAGTACACATTTTTTTTCTTTTTGGGTCACACGTATTTTTGATATGTATATTCCCAATTATCTTCCATTTATTTATACAAAATAACAAATGAACAGCCGTCGATTGCAAATAGCTGCTGCTACCCACATACACATTTACATCTTACGTCACTTGTTCAAATTTCTATAGTGATATACAGTATATTAAAATAATAATAAATAGGCATGTACTATAAATAATGTAATACTACTTATTGCCCATCATCATCATTCTAAATTCCACATACCGATATCGTTGCATTATATAAAAAATAAGTAATTTGACACTTGTTTGATAGTGTTGTCACTGTCGCTGTGTTGGTGACTTTTACTCTGAAACTATTCTATATAGTTGTTCAATCAGATGTAAATAAATTTGTTTATGTGTTAGTAAACAGTAAATTCCAAATAAACTAATTTCTTGAACTGTGCTCTGCAGTAATAATCTTGAAATTTTTACATCCCTAATAATGAGCTCAAGGAGTTCATTCCAAAATGAGTACAGTGAATATAATGCAGAAATTTCTTCTAACATTCTCAATGAATCCAAAGATGGGGTACACGTGCATAAATATTTATTAGTTATTTACCGTTGATATACATGTTTTAAATATAATTTAGCTAGGTCAACTGTTATTATTTATGTCATAAGTATAATTTTTTTATTAGATATCCAATGTGTTTCAACAAAAATTGCAAAGTTTCAAAGACAATAAAATACATCATTTGATTGCAAAAATGGAAAAGGATATATTTTATGATGGTACTGTATACACAGGCTCTGCTGGATGGGCACTGTTTTATCTAATAAATGCCTTGAATACAAAAGAAGGGTTTCAAAATATTTTACAGGTGTGCTATGTATACAAATTACTATTCTTTATTTTTAAAGTTTCTGTAATGAAATTAACTCATTACTATTAATGTTTGGTGAATGTTTAACCTTTACCTTTCTATTTAAGAATGCAATTCAGTATTTAAATTTAGACAAACTGAAAGGTCGCAGAATAAGCTTTTTGTGTGGTGATGCTGGTCCACTGGCAATAGCAACAGTTATATCGTACAAACTTGGTGTTAAATCTGCTAATGTATTACCAGACCACAAGACCCTGGCATTCAGGTATATACATAATACTATTCACTAATTATGTAAAGTTGTAAAGCATTACTACAAGAGGCGACTCTTATGTTAGTGTGGGGAGTTACTTTAATTGTGCATTTGAGTTTTGAAGTGACAAGCAAGCAAGTAAAAAGCCAAATACTAAGTTACCAAATGTTTGCATGAGGCTTACACAATCACAAGATTCAAATTCTAACCAAAAGCTTCTATGGGCTGCTCTATTAGGAGCAAAATTCACCTTTCAAATTAAAAATATTTTAAGGCAATACAGTAGTTCAGTCACTGTACAATGCTCCTTTCAATCTCATATTGCTGTAGTCCTTCTCTTTGTTACCCAAGTGAGACATTGACTGAAAAAAAAGCAATGCAGTACTACTGCAGCACAAATTGCTCTCAAGTAATCAGATAAAGTATGATTTAGATTAGTCAAGAAATTATTTTGAAACAGGAAATTGTATGTACAAATCCTTCATGGGAGTGCTAACATTAAAATATTTTTATCTTACAACTGTTCTCTTAATTCCAGATTAATGGAATTAATTTCTATATTGGATCATTCACCTGATGAACTATTGTATGGAAAATCTGGATACTTATATTCATTGCTTTTTGTGAACAAACACATTAATGGAAAAGATCTCATTCCCGCTACTCACATAGAAAAGGTTGAACTTATTATTATATTGGTATAAGAAACTTGTCTGTTTGGATACATGTATTGGGCATAGTCATTCTATTCTTTCTGCCATACTCTGTTAGGGACCTGTAAAGGCAGTAAAAGTAACCTGCCAATTAATGCTTAGCTGGGTGATCATCTATGACTAGGGACATGTTTTAATATGTATATATTTACTTCGGGGGGTCAGTTCAGCAGTCCAAATCCGATTGTAATCATTTATTATACCGAATTGAAGGCCTCTAAAAGCCAACACCGGTGCCAAGCAGACTTGTTAGGTGCATTTCTATGGTAAATATAACATACTTGTTAATTATTTACATTTTAAATATTGTTGTAGGTTGTTTCCTCTATATTACGCTCTGGAAAACAGTTTTCCAGGGAAATGAAGTCGGAAAGTCCCCTTTTGTGGCAATGGCATGATAAGGTTTATTTAGGCGCTGCTCACGGCATGGCTGGAATACTTTACATGCTGCTACAGGTATTCCACATGTGTTATAACAGCATTGAATTGAATACTCCTTCATTCATAGAAATACTAAAGTATATATTTTTCAAAAATTGACATTGTAAATATGCTGTTCATAAAAAAGGGTCTATGCTGTTTCAACACTAGATTTTAAGTTTGTTAATTGTCTAATACAACTGCAATTCTAATTTCCTTTAGGCTCACAGCTATATTAATGGTCATGATATAAGAAATTTCATAAAGCCGTCTTTGGATTGGCTTTTGAGTCAGAGATTTTCTAGTGGTAATTTTCCGTCCTCACTAAATAGCAACTCTGGAGACAGACTGGTGCAATGGTGTCATGGGGCACCTGGGTTTCCATCACTGTGCATTTTGGCTAGTCAGGTAATTTCTGCACATTTAATGGATTTCAATTGTGTTTTACTACATTTAAATTATCTTTAAACATAGTACTTTTAACCTTTCATATCATGTATTCCACAAAAGGAAATTGTGGTATTTTGTGAAAAAAAAAATAATTCTTATTCCACTTTGTGACATTATCATGAACATGAGAAAACATTTGAAATGTTTTCTGGTCAGGTCTTTGAAGAAGAAAAATACATGAAAATAGCTTTATCATGTGGAGAAGTCATTTGGCAGAGAGGGCTATGTACAAAGGGCTACAGCATCTGTCATGGAGTGAGCGGAAATGCTTATACATTTTTAGAACTTTATCAAGCCACCAAGGTACGTGTGAATTGAAAGAATATATAGTTGTTGTTTTTAAAATATTATCATTTGGAATTAAATAGTGAAATATTTATACATACTGGAACAATTGCCAAACTTGCCAATTTAGGTTTCACTGCAAAGGAATTTTATTTATATTAATCACATAGGTTGTTACATAAATAAGTATATTATCGTTCATAAGTATATTACGCGTCAACAATACCTTATCAATTGTACCAAATCGGTTATCAATTGTAAGGGGAAAGAAAGGAGAAAGAAGGAAAACGTAAATTATCTATGCAGAAATAGCCGATCGATCACATTGAAGTGCATGGTCACAAAATGAAACTAGTTATATGTATATTATAAAATATGTACACTAGTAAGGAGATCAAGAGACGAAAATAACTCCATTAGACAGCCTTCACGAAGATATCTGAATCCCTAGTCGGAGACATACCAGTAAGCTTGAAAAGGAGAATATTTAACCAATGCATGCTACCGACTATGACAAACCATATGAGACAAACCACACATCAGCTGCAGACGGCTCAAAGAACGATTGGGAGGGCGATGCTTAGAATCTCTATCAGTGATTGTGTGCAAAATGTCTAAGTTAGTCCATGCACATGCGTCACAGATGAGGCACACTGATTCGATGGCTGAAATGCAGACGGGCAGGCCACGTTCTTCGAACCGCAAGTAACTGGTTGAGGATAGCGCAAAACAAAAGAGAATAGCGTACAAAAGTAGAAATCGTAGTGCATAAGGATAGGCACAACCTGATGATAATGTAAGGTGCAATGTTTATAATGGCTCTTGATAAAAAGGCCTGGGAACGTCATTCGTCAACGATTCGTCAACGAACGTCAGAAAAAACGTCATTGTTTTTCTCATTCAATGTAACCTCCTATTTAATCTTTGTAGAAGCCGCTGCATTTGTATCGAGCTTCCTGCTTCATGGAGTGGTGTGCGCTGGAGCGGCCCGGCACCGAGCTGCACCGCCCCGACCGCCCCGCGTCTTTGTTCGAAGGAATACTAGGGCGCATATATTTGGCTGACGAAATTACAAGACCTCTGAAAGCCAAATTCCCAGCTTACTCCATCTAAGGAATTTAGCCTTAAACACTTAAAAGATGCTTGTGGTGTTCAATATTGATTACTTAATTACTGATATTGATCATTCTGGTGTAAACCCTTATTTCTTTACCAAATTATATACCGAAATGAGTGTGTATAATAACTTTTTGGAAACATTAAAATATCTAGAGTAAATTATAGTATCTATATGAGTTATGTCAATCAAATTATTTATTTTTGTAAATAGCTGTTTGTTTATTATAACTTTGAAAATAACAAACTTGATTTACTTATTATTATTTATTAGTAAACCATAGTCATATCACCATACGAATAGATTTTTTAAATTTAAATAGACTAGTATTTGACCACAAAATCATTCGATGGAAAGCAATGAAGAATGAATATAGCCCTCTATATTAGGTACGATATAATACTATATATACTATCTCGCAAAATAAAAATCGGTTTTTTTCGAAATTTGGTGTGCTGATAACTTATTATTATTCCAGATATAAAAATACAATATGATCACTAATGAAGTAGTGAAGCGTCAAGAATATGGTGAAACGCTGATTAATCATCAATCTCGCCAGTCATGGCCATCTGTGTACATCGCTCGGCCATTAACTGCTCGAGCAGTCCGTGTACGGCCTCTCTAAGGCTCAGACTCCTTAACCTGTATACAAGCCCATCTGTAATGTTTTCGAATTTTTAGAACAATTAATTTCGAAATGCAATAAATGTTGTAAACAAAGTTGATGATTATCATATAAAGAAAAAATGGTTTCAGTTTTCTTCATTTATTCATAACTTTGCCATTACACAATCATTCAAATCTCTGTTCGTAAGGGTATGGGAGTCTCCATAAATTCCAATAAATTAATTTGTTAAGGTGAATTGCTTGTTATACTTTAAACATTTTCACACAAATGATTTGACATTTACACAATTATATATTATGAAAATGAAATTATGAAGTGTGAAAATTTATACATCATTTCTAAAACTTGAATGCTTGTTAGTATTTATAATTTACCATTCTTTATCTTAATGGTAATTCCTCCTCTTAATCCTAGTATAAAGGTTATCAATAAGTTATGGAACAGTCCAGAGTGTAATACATCAATAGTTAAAAATTTTAAAATTTGATATAATGGAACTATGTTTATGATAGTTCCTGAATAAGTCTTGTCTTTACATATCCATCTAAAGCATCTAATGATAATGTATATTTCTATTCTGATGTTATGATAGTTCTGTTCTGTGCACATTTTCATTCATGGATCTTGTCACAAAATCTAAGTATTATTTTACAATTATTCTTAACACTGAGAGTACACACGATTACTTTAAATGTAATAAATGCCATAATTATACTATATATGTATTAATAAAACGATATTTTTAGATTCAATTTAAAAACAATATGTGATTGCCACAGGTGCTAAATATAATTTGTAGCTTAAACATAAAAATATATACATAACAAGGTGTTTTTGTTTGAGCCATAAACACTGTTACACTTAAAATGAAATATTTAATATAAATAAGGGTTTTAATGCATATTCACACAGCCTATTGTTTTTGTAACTATATTTAAATATATTTAATATTCACATTGAATTCAAGTTATACTCAACAAGGACTTATGTAAATTTTGATTTAACAAAAAAATGTGTTGAACTAAGGATTTTCATTTTGTATTTCTTACAATAAAACCGCAATTTATCATAATAGGCTAAGGGCGTTCAGTGAGGACGAGCACATTAGTGCTCTTTTTACGATACTCTTGGTTACTCTTTGCATTTTTGGGCCATCGAAATTCGATTTTCTGATCATAGTTATCATAGAATTTT
>DWQT01004827.1:0-10864 GCA_018244895.1 Myscelus amystis hages
CTTTACAGTAATTTTATTTGTGAAGTGAATGCTTAGAAATGTCGATGAAGTCAATGTGCGTAGTTATTGGTGTTTTAGACAATACAGAGGTTTTGTGTAGTGTTTGGAGGTTTGGTGCGCCTGCGCCGGCGCGGGTCGCGAGCGGCCGCGGCGAAAGTTGTTTGCTCTTGATACCTCGGAAGTAACTGAGCGCTGCTCTTACCTCACTCCGCATAATATTCAACTACATGTGTCTCTTTCTTTCCAATATTATAAATTACATGTAATTCAGGATATATTTCTTATATTCTAATCTAGTAAAATTAGCTCTACACTCACTCCTATAGAGACTCATTAATTTCAATAATACATTGATTTTGATACTTAGTATTAAAGGTATTACTTAAAAATTAATTTAATAAAAGTTTACTAATTTCAAAAGACATCATATTTTTCTGTTGTAACAGGGTGACTGAAAGCAGGTTTCTAGGGTTCTGGTCGGCTAGAGTAGGAGCTCAAACCATCCGGATTCAACCTCGGAGAAAAGGGTGTGGCAGGATGGATATCATTTTAAGCATAGGAAGGTGTAGGACAGCATATATGATTGTTGAGCAGAATCTGAGGAGGGAATCCCGCTGGAGGCATTTCTTACTAAATGGCAATGTGTAGGTAATGGGAGTATGTGGAAATATACATTGATTATGTTTCTCTTGCAATGCCAAGTAAGTATGTGCATTATTTCCCTACATAGATAAAGTTTCAGGTTCAAAAGGAATTTAAAATACACAAATAACATCTCATCTTAAATAGAATACACATATTAAATTAATGGAATTAATTATGAATCAGTAATTTTTTGGTGGAAAGAGGAGACATTTTGAATTTAGTATCTATGGCTAGCATGTTTTCTTTCGTTTGAATTCATTGTCTTTGTCATATAATAGACATTGAGCCTTGCCAGAAACCTTCCCGGTGCTCCTCTATTTGATGAAAATGTTAACCAAGTTTAATTAAAATGATACCAATTTGTAATACTGCCTATTAATAAATTAGATACCTTAAAACAGGAGTGTGCTGTCCAAAAACAAAAAAAAAATTATGCCTTTTTTATGTCTATATTGTTTCACTGCAATGATGACACAGTACATTCATTCTATAATATTATAAATGCGAGAGACTGTATGTTTGTCAGTTTCTTATATCAAAGCGGTCCAATGGATCAATATGATTTTTGGTATCATGATAGTTGAAGAGCTGGTGAGTGACGTAGGTTTCGTTTTTCGTGGAATCATCATCATCATATATCACTTGCGCGGGAAACAAGTTTTAATCACATAAGTCCTATATAGGATGTTACAGGCGAAATAATGGTATGACGTGTGAGCAAAATAAATTATTTTGCCCATGCAGCCTTAACCTTGGGTAATAGTTAGTATTAAAGTAACATGTGATATTCCATTTGTTTCTTTAAATCGGTGGGTTGGTTTGGTTCCAAATTTTGGTTTACAGTCACTTTGATAAGTGTGATAACACTACACCTTTAAAATTTAACATATTTTAATGAATCCTCTGACGTGTATATAGGATAATTAGAATAGTAGTATAATTACTAATATAATCATGTCAATTTTCCCGGCGTAATGTCTCGGAATATATTATTGTCGCCGCTGTGGAGTTATCAACGGTGATAACCTTTAGTCACACAAGCCGAGCCAGGGATTTTATTACAATGGGTAGGCCTTCAAAACATTTAATGTGTTTAATAAAATTAAGTTCTAATTCAATAAAATTACTCAAATTAGGTTTTATGTAATAAAGATAAACATTTATATTCTCTGCTTAAAGAGTATAGTTTTTCGAATTTTTTTTTTTATCCAGTAACATTACTTGTGATGACTTTGTGGGATTTGTTAACAATCTGTTTTAATGAACATGACAGTTGTATGATTATAGACATGAGACAAATTGGTAAAAATTAAATATTTACTTTAAGTACTTCTTATTTGATTTGCACGTCGAAGGAAAAGGAAGTTTAGATTATCACTATTAAAAATTGTATTTTATACAGTTTGAAATATAACATTGATTCTGTCGTATATTATTATATTGTATGAAAATTCGCACAGCTTACCTATGGATTACTTATTACCATGACCTCATTGCCTGACAAATTATAATTTCTCAATAAATGTTATTTAAAGGAAATGTGTTATTTGTTAAGTGCAGACCGCGCGAACGATGTTGCATGAACTAGTTAACCTAGAACTGGTAATAAATGAGTAACGGTTTACTTGAACATTGTTTTATGAACCATTTAAAAAATTATTGTCATAATATAAACTCATTTAAGTAGCAATTAGTTCTGTTAAAATGTTAAGCGAAAGCTTGTAAAAGCGTCGTAAAAAATATTTACAACCTTTATTATTGAAAGTAACGTGGTTTGATAACATCAAATAAGATTAATAAAAACGTTAGCGCTGAAAGGGAAAGAATCGACAATTGCACTGATCGTTAACGGGCCCTTATTGCATTGACTTATCTTACGGTTTTGTACGACCAACTTCGATGAAAAGGTCAGTTTAAGGTTTGCCTGAAGCATAATGTAACGATGTGAAAATGCGTTATGTAGGCCACATTACGCGAAGAACCTCGAACTTTCCAGGCCAATGCACCCGTATAGCACAAGTTTGCCGATAAACGGCATGCCGGCGTCATCGTGACGCTGTCGAATGTTGAATCTCTGTGCGAATGGCACATCTCATCGTGTTAAATGAAGTAAAAAAGCCTAGCGTCTTTATTAGTCGATTGATTTCCACCGAGGCTAATGAGCCGACAGGTCGAGCGCGAGTGCTCTCAAGGCAATTTACGCTATTGTAGCGTATACTTCAACAAATAAAATGCAATTGTGTTACAATTATTCCGTTCCTATAACAATTAAAATACGCCGTCGTACATAACCAGTTGTATACAGGTTTCAAACAAGTTGTGTGATACTTGTAAGTAAATAACAATTGCCCGCTAGAAACTGGCATCTCGTTTTTGTTAGAATGTAGAAAGTGTCGTAAAAGTTGTTCAATGGTCGCTTATAAAACCATTATAGTCCAAGCATCGAGATGCACGGTGCCCATGCTTCTTTTGTTACAGTAGTTTTATTCGCCGTAACGGTCCGGGCAGTTTGAAGTGCTTTTTTTCCAACACCATCCTAAGTAATAGAACGACGAACGTAAACCTATTTATACACTTAAAAAATGCTATCGCGTATATTTTAGTAAACGATCAGTCTTGGTGTTTTAATTCAAACATTTGATTTTGTGTTAGGCAATACAATACACCAAGGTTTTTGAACGGGCGAAAAATATCCACTCACTTTTAAATCCGCATAGGCGTAGCTCAACGCTAACATTAACGTCTGAAGCAAACGCGATCATTTAACGCCACCAAATACCGTACAGTCACTTTTCACTAGTACTTGTGATTTATTAAAACATATTCGCGGTTTCCTTATTATTATTTTATCTTTGTTATCAAATATAAAAGGCGGATGTAGCGAATGTGTATCAGTAATTATATTAATTCGTAGTGAACGGTTAACCTTGCCGGTGGTCGGTACGAACCGTCCACTTGAATTGTAGCTAACACTGTCTGAATTCAAGGTTTCGTAACAGTTTTTGTTACACTTTTATTGTTCATTCGACCTTTCTTATCAAATTCGTCTAGATCATTCGATACTGTTAACTGAGCTGATATTGATATGTCCAATATTCGTGGCAACCGAGCGTGCATCGCCGCAATGTTGTCTCGTGTTTTGTCATTTGTATATCGGCTTAGCTGTCGAATTCGCTTTAACATAACTTCTAGTTATAAATATAAAACATTCATTCATCATTAAGCGAGATGAAAATCAATCGTAATTAATGGCATCCATTGCTTAGCCTCCTTATGACATTTCTACTCCTAATGTATTATTTTATGATTCCACATATTAAACATCTGTGTTCAACGTATACAAGATAAAGGCGGTATTATTTTTAATTTAAAATTAGTCAATACGTAGAACTAAACTAGAACTTCCATTTGTCAGCGATTTCAATACTCTCGCTGGTAAGCTCAATGATTTTGCCACACGGTTTCTGTAACATGCGATTTTAAAAAGTAAACACTATAAATTTTCTGCAAGGGATTGTAATGAGACTTTACCAGAGTAATGCAGCTAAAGTGGCGAGATTTATCTTCCTTACAACTCCACAGCTTATGTCCGTGTAATCCAACGTTTTAAAAACGTGTCATTTGTAACTTTATATCATGCGAACCGTATTTTAACTCAAAGTTCATCCAATGAAATTTAAACTCCAACAGAAGTTCGTTTGTTATAGTATGTTATGGTAAGAAGGGTTTAGCGTTTATTGCATAAATTGCATAAATCATTGCACGTGCAGGAAATTTTAAAGTTATATCTATACGGCACTCAGTTTGTAATGTATATTTCATCTGTCCATGTTAATTTTAGTTATCATCAATTTACGGTATAAACAATGTTATCGCTTCAGATGTTGTGTATTACGCGTTTGGCGAGGATATTACTGTCAATAGTTCGGTTATCTATTACATGACATGGTAACAATTTTTTTTATTTAACTATGTGCTTTGTTCCCAAAAGTTATTTGTTACCTAGCACTCTTGAAATTGATGGTAAGTGATTATCACTTTTGATGTGCAATATGTATGTACTTTTCCCTAAATATTTTATCGACTTGAAGTCTATTGTCAAATCTGTGGATTTAGAAAATCTTTATCGAATCATTGTCAATAAATGAGTTACTATTTGGCACTGGAACCGATAGATGCATTTGTAGGAAACTTATTTGACGTGAGGCGTCTTTTAAGTGAACTTAATAGGTTATATTTTAAAATATTCCTTTGTGAATTGTTCAGCGTTGTAAACCTGGTCTGGATGCGCGTCAACGGGTTTAATACACGAACTGTTTATCACGCTAACAGTTGCGATGACTAGGCAAGCGCACGCGCTGGTCTATTTTTGAAAAGCAAAACACACTGCAATTATCTCGCGGAACTGTTCGAGTCGTAGATTCGCAGATCTGTACGCCAGTCACGAAATCGTCGTCGCGAAACACGACCTTCCTGTGAGGTCGCGATATAATTAAATAATAAACCTTATCTGTGTGCTTTTTGACTTCCGCAATTTTCGGTTGCCTTTTATTCTCACGATAAACTACGTCTCCCGTAGTTTTCCTTTACGGGCTTACCGGCGGTGAATTCTGCTATGGGCTGTTTTTATACCCATTATTTTTAACATTATATCTATTCTAAGGTGGCTTCGCATTCGTATAAAAGTGTGACTTGATATTTTAACATACATAGATATAGTTGAATTTCAAATTTCCTATGTCAAAATAATAATAAAATAATGTTAAAACGGGTTATAATGTCCAATATCGCTAAGTTCAAAGGAAACCAATGAGTAACCCACCTAACAAACACGCCACCTCTCCCTTTCAGAAACGGAAATAAATGCGTATTTAAGAGGAAAATAAATAACTCCAAGTACTTGGGCTATTATGGAGTATTGTTGTAAATTCTTCAGCATTGCTGAGCTTCTTAACTGTTTACGAAATACTTTCTTATTTGTTTGTTTTTTTCTGTTTCGAAAGCTTTATGGTCTTTGTTGGAATCGTACTTATTGCGGGAACATTAACGGAATTTCTTGCATAGATACATTTATTGAAGGATCGAAGTCTGTGAAGTGCACTTGTGGTGTTCTGCGGCATGCAACTTGCACCCTGAAGTCCCTTCAGCGTTTAAGTTAATTAAGATTGATATTGTGTCGGTAAGTAAGCGGTGTGATTATATTAACTTTACCACTTTTTCCATAACATATTTTTCTATTTTTTACAATACAAAGTAAACATATATCCAAGGTTACCGCCAAAATATTGTCGGCACAGGGAGTCTATCAATTTTTGTTCAGTTTTTGCAATTTATACCTAAGTAATATAGAAAAGCAACTATTAAATAAGTTTTCCCTTGCGAAAAAATGCAAAGGCAAATAGTTATAATATTACATAAAAATGGGTAAATAGTACGTAATAATCATTATATTGGTCGGCAAGCAGTTGATATCTTTACGATTGACCTCCTTATTATGGCACGTGATCTCTCATTCATCGCTACAAATTGATATTTACCCTAATTCCATTCATAGTAAGCTGCTGACTGTAATGGTTATTGGCGAGGCAAATTATGTCAGGGTTGAAGTAGGGGATTGTGATCGATATTCTGTTTTCAAAATTTTCTTTTAAATTAAAAAATACACCGAACAAAATACCGTCATAGATTAACTGTCATAGTCCAACTTCAAATATCTCATCGGCAAATGAATAAGTTTACTTATAAACCAAATTGATCATTTGATGATTTTATTATAGGTAAATCACCCATAATGATCGGTTGCGGAACGCAAATGCACTAGTGTCCTATTCTATTCCGGTGTTTATAAATAACATGAAAACCTGCAATCCTGTTTGAGATCGCTAGCAGATATTCAGGGACATGAGTGACCTATCGTGATTATTGCTTGCTACTCTTTTTACAAAACAAAATTATTAATTATTTGTTATTACCATTTAAATCTAAAAGTATGTGAGGCAGAGGTGTATTATTAGAGGCTCTGCAAGGCTGTGTAATAATGACTTGTTAGCTATAATTAATATTTGTTAATAGAGGTCAATGTAAAAAGTTTGGACATAAACACATTTTACAGTTAATATGCCAAACTCAATTTCATCGAATGCACAATATAAAGGTTACGTAAAGACATTGTCAACGCGTGACGTATTTGGGGGTTACCTGTTAACCTGTTACCTAAATTAAATAAATGAAATAAATTAAATTAAATTAAATTATATTAAATTAAATTAAATAAATTAAATTAACTGAGTAACTTGTTCTGGTTTCGGTTACGATCCGTTCACTGTTCGACTATCGGCCAGGTATCGAGTTGCGACCCACTTGAATGCGATTGATATAACTCGCGAAAGGCGATACGACGTGCACACGTGCGGAGATTGGTTCAGGTTTGCGCCGACTTTGGAAATGCTTGCAAAAAAGACGTTTGAAAACACTTGGAACGTATACAGTTAAATATGTATGCGGTTGAGACCAATCGCATTGCAACAGATTATTCTATTTCAAATTTCGTAATACATTGTCTATTTATTGGTTGCGTATAGAATGATTGTTTATGAAGAGAGTGGTGCAGAAAGCGCTTCGGCTCTGGAAGGATAGATATTATTCCGAACTCTGTGCTCTCTGTCTACCCTGTCAGTGATCTTGCGTGAACGTATTCGTGTAAAACATGCTAATGTGATTACACCAATATTTTCGACAACTGATTACCTTTATTATCTCTAAAAAGCAAATATAAAGGAAACTTCCATAGAACCGGTTCAGTTCAATCTCGGATAAAGTAAGTTTTTAAGTTAATTAATTAATTAGGAGTTAAATCAAGTAATCAATAAAATGAAAAGGTTTTAAATAAAGATTACAATTTAAATAACTTTCAGCCTAGTAGATACTTAAGTAATATAATGCTTATAGTAATAATTTAAATCGAATTGCAATTATCATACTTATAGTAGGTCATTTGCACAATTATTAAATAGCACAGTGTCTGGCGCGAGATCGTATCTCAATTGTTACCAGGTTTACGGCGGCCTAGATAGACCTCATTTTGCTTGCCACTAATTGGCCTATAAACACTTATCTGGAACATTCTATACCCACTTCATTGCTACTCTGAGCCAAATTGCGAACAAAATAATTTGAAATTTATAGGACTGTAATTGCATTGAACGGCATACACGTGATATTCAACAAAGCACTCAATATATTCACCTATTTAGTAGTGTTCCGTTACAAATAAATGAAAACAAACAGTTATTAGCAACCAGTGCGTTAAGAAATAGATTTTATATATCAAATTATATTCAGCGGGTGTAAAACAAAAAAAACACTACCAATAAAATAGATTCTGCTCGGTTATCCTCTCTACACATTCGCTTAATATTACCAACGAAATATCGCTAAGCTATAAGCGTGAATGACCGCAGAAACTGGAGCGCAGCGCAGGAATATATCATAAATTCAACAATATAAGGTTTCGCCGCAGCTAGTTGCCTTTCGGAATGAACTTCCTTTCAGCTCCGGGAATATGTTCGGCTTGTTTTGTTGTGTTTGCGAGTTAGGAACGGCAAATTGTCGGATTACACAACTCCTAAGTTGCACGGTCAACAGTACGTTGAAATCTTCTTAGATTCGCACTTTATGTGGGTTGGCGCGCTAACGTTCCGCTTTTGATGATCGAAACTGTTTCTAACGACAACATCATGGAAAAACAAAGTCGGCGTTCATAATGGCAATTCTAATAATACGAGTTTGTTGGTGTTATAAATTATGGGGCCGCGTTTTGTTTCGAACAACACAAGTTAATTTCTTGAAATTGCCGTCGAGGCGAAACATTTCAAACTGACAAGTTTTTTGTTCAGATATTTTCTTTTACGAATAATAACATTTGGAATGTTTGTTTTAAATTTTGTGATTTATCTTCGTTCCATTTTACAAGCGGGATATCCGCGCCCTCTTGACTACTTCATAGCATTGTCGTGCAAATAAGCAAAGGTGATTTTATGAATTCAAGGTATAATTGTTCTGGAAAAATCAAGATTCTTATTGCTTAGGAGTTCAATAACTTTACAAAGTGACGCGATAAGGAATGATCTAGAAGCAAACCCGTGTCAGACAATTTAGGAAATGCCAAAAACTCCTAACCACACGTTACTCGATTCATCCGAGAACTGATAAAATATGCAGCACAGTATGGACCAATATATTGGATACGGAAATGAAAAATGCGTTTTCTATGATACTATAATATAAAAGGCGGGCTCATTTCGAATGATTTGCTACAAGGACTTTGCTAAGCTAGAACTATACATCTCATAGAGATTTTATACATACATCACATAAAGCTGTAAGGGTCTTTCTTTCTTTTTTAAAGGTTAAATTCTGGACAAACTGTGAATGCAGGTATTTACACAATAAAATTGCAAGACTCTTCTGGGCCAGGGGAATCTTAGACAAATAATCTAATTGATCCGGAGGTACTGTTCACGCACCGTATTCTCCTATCATAATTATAATACAGTAATGCCATCTATTGACGTCATTTGACAATAGTGTTGTCAAGTTGACGTCTGTTCTATTTAACATGTAGCTAGTTGTCAGATTGTAAAATTAATTATTCGAATTGGCTTATACATAAGAAAAACAGTTTAAATAGTCTTTTCCCTGCTGTTAAAAAAAATCGTCACAAAAGTACAATTTGCAGCTGCAAAACTGCAAATTGCACTGCAAAACAATCTTCTAAGGTTAGAATATTGTTGACATAGAGGACCATTTAATTATTAAATTTAAAAAAGCTATTAACATTAAATAAATTATTAAATATTTATTAAAGAATTATAATAATTATAATTATAATTATTAATTGGTTATTATTAAATTTTCCAGTGTACAAAATTGTTAAATAAATAAATAACAATGAATTATTTTTATTAAAAGAAAGAGTGTAGTTTTCGGTGCTTCTAACAATAATATAGATTTATGTTTACAATATTGTTATTCGTGCTTGAGCTTATTTTGTAACATCACGTACTCGTATTTGCCAGTCCGTGTAACAATGCTGCAGTAAATGTTCCTTTTGCGTATTAAACTAATTTGTACAAAGTCGAACCGTCTTAGCAGTAGCATAAATAATGGTTATACAAGTTAAACTCCGTTTATTATTTCTAATATGTTGTTATGTATTTTATAGCTGTAACTACCTACTTTAACATTTTTAGCATTTAATTCTTTATACGTATAAAATGTTCGCGTGGTCCCTTTGGGAGAGTTTTTCGACTTCAGATTTCCGTGTCGCAATTATAGACATACCTTCCTCTACTTTATTTAATGTCTGCAAATCATATGGTTATAACACATCAGTAACTTTCTTCCATCAGCAGCTGTGGTTAGTCTATATATTCTTGCGTATTCATGCTATATGGTGTCAATGACTTAATATGTATATAGACCTAAAGCAAAATTCAATATATTTACACATGAAACATATCTTTTTAATGAAGGCTAAACACTCTCTTTTGTTTGTATTGTAAAGTATACTGCAGTGAGATCAGGGAGAGAGCTGCCTTACACAAACTCTTTTGGCAAATGAGATATTTGATCTTCCTTTATTCCTCCAATATTATTATATTTCTACTTCTATCATAATAATAGTTTGTTTATTGGTTTAATGGGTGTAAATTACAGAGCAATAATATGTTTATGCGAACTAAGCTCCCTGCGGAACTGGCGATGGTACTTTATGAAGGGTCATAAAGGGGCATATTCATGGCTCGCGGTCTGAATATCTTTATCTACGCAATTGCTTATTCAGTATTGAGTCACATTGAAGATTTGTTTATTTTGTTGAAAACAAATGTAAACTCTTATTCGTCTTAGTTGTTTTGAAAAGTTGTAAATGATATAAGACATGCATGATATAGGCACGGCTAGTACGGGCAATACGAGGTATGGTTTACAAGAAGAGAAGTTTCTTAAAACGTTTTCTATAGAGACAACGTTGAATTTTAATTTTACAGGAAATCGAAAGCCACAGCTGCAAAGATTTCTATAGGAGATTGACATAGCACCGTTTGCATCCAAATTCTATTCAGTGCGATAGGTTTAGCTCCGTGGGGCGAAGTTCAAATTCAAATTGTTTTATTCATTATAAGGTACATACATACACTTAATGAAAGTCATGTTTCAG
>DWQT01004829.1:0-10863 GCA_018244895.1 Myscelus amystis hages
TGTCTGATGTCCGTTCCGTATGCTCAATAATCCCGTTAATTGCGGTTCTTTCTCTCTTATGATGATATATTGATTGACAACAAGAAATTAGTAGTCGAGTAAATTATATTACAGTGGTAAACAATCGAAATACACGTAATTGTACAATTACTTCTATATAATCATTCGATAGATATTTAAGCATGAAAGATTTAAATACCAATGTCTCAGTACTTTAGAAGAAAAATTGTCTATGTTTAATGTTTTTGTTTATTAATTTTTGAAGTTTGTCGGTTACAAATGGTACAATTTATATCCGTTTAATTCTAATTATGAACTAGTTTTTACTATTTATAGGTTTCAATTTTAATTAAATAAGGATTCTAGTAAGTCGTTCTTGTAACAAGAGGTACAATAAAGTGTATCGAAATGAGTTCTGTAAAATTAAGCAGTGAGGAGGTGCCGCACAAATTTGTAGAATGGTTGCTAGCTATGGGATATCCTGCGGAGAAGATTCCACCTATTGATATAATTACAAAGTAAGTTACATGAAGGATGAAAGTCTTAAAACTATTCCGTATAGTTTCTTTTACTTCTCGTATCATTGAAACCGTCAACTATATTCAGGTGGTAGGAAACATATACGATTCACCCAAAGAATTATTATTGCTGTTGTTATCAAGTAGCTGAAAATTCTCCACTAGCAGTGCCATTTAAGTGCCAATAACATCTAGTGTTACTCAATTTTACACGTTGTTGGCAAACTCAACCTCAGAGTATACAACTTTTGTATGTAACAAGACTTTAAGCTTTTACCTTTTAAGCTTTAACCAATTCGCTGCTGATGGCACGACAGGCGTGTCATCAATATTTATTACTTGTTGCTTGTGACACGAGAGGCGTGTCATTTTTAAATTGAATGTAACACCCTTAAAAGTTTTAGAAGGGTCTACCTGGAACAAAACTATCATGAGATTGCACGTACATTTAGCTTGTTGTGTTAGCCGCTGGAGCCATCAACTTCTATGGCCGTTTGACACGCCAGTCGTGTCACAGGATTTTTTTTTATAGCCATGGCGAAATGTTTTCGAAAATGGGCGCCGCAACGAATCGGTTAAATATTACAATTGCAGTTTATACTGATTGCAGGAGTTTTCTTTGTCGGCGTAGAAGGCGTTTCCCTTTTAACACAGCATTATTATCGTGTTGAGTATCATGTTGAATTTGCATTTATATGAGATTCTCTCACATGTAAACTCTATTTTGTATATCTGATGTGAGAACTTAACAATTCTCAACACTTTCTTTAATGCCGTTTTAATAACACAGTGACGGAGGTAACGACCCGATATTAAATCGAAGCTAAATAATAAATTCATCATTTGATTTAATTATTTTGATACGTCTAAATTTATTACAAGGATACAGTTGCACATTTTTAAATTAAAACTTGTAAACAATTATTATATTAATAAGCCTGACTGGCCTAATGGTCGATCGATGCAGACCGTACAACCGGCGGTCGTGGGTTCGATTCCCATTCGGAAAAAAAACATTAATTGTTGTTCTGTATCTGGGTGTAAGAAAAATATCTATATTGGTAATATATCGTAACGTATATTTTTATGTATGTGTGTTTATAAGCTGCCTGGTATACCATAACACAGGCATTCAATTGCCTAATTTGGAATCAGACAGCCGCACTTGGAATTGTCTCAGTTATTGTTATTATTGCTGTCCTTATTGAGTGCTTATATCAAAAGTCCCTATTTTGGTACTGCTGTTTAAATCTGGCGCTAATATCAAGTTAATTGTCAATATGTATATGGTTTTATCGTCGCCCGATTTACCAGTACAAAGGGACGTTTATTTGCACAGATATAAATAAGGTAAATTTCAAGATTTTACAGAATTTTCAGTTCAATCCGTATTTTGCCTTTTACGGCGTACATATTAAAGAATAGGTCGCTGCTTTGGAAGAATAGTGTATTATTACCAAATACTACAATATTGAGTTTTTAACACCATTAAACGTAAAATGTTCTGTTTTGTATACTCAGTAAAAATCGTATTTCTATAACAACATTTACGGCCGTGGCGCCACAGATAGACTACCCTATTGATCAAAAAATGTGGTCAAAAAATGCATTTGAAGGTTTTGAAACAACTTTAATGTGCTCTAGTGAAAAATTCACTCAATTTGAGTTACGACAGTATTTTTCCAAAGCAGCGCTTTATCGCGTATAATGTAGCGACCGCTGAAACAGTTAGGCCCAGCTAGGCGGCACTGGCGGGCGATCGATCAGCGTTGGGGCAGGTCGGGACCGCGGCGCCCACGTGCGCCGCCCGCAAATTGAATTATTGGGGATATTTTCGATGAATAAAATTTAAATATCAAGTGAATGTATGGAACACTCGTAATTTTGTATAGCACCGACTTATATGTCTTAAAAAACGCACTTAATTTTCAACCTTCATCGTATAATTTACGTATCTTTTTTAAATATTTTTTAATCTATGGCAGGTCGAATTGAAGACGATAAAACGTTTAAATAGAAAAAAAAAAAACAGAAAATTTATTCTGCAATTTTTTTTTTGTAAACAAAAGTTTCACGCTAAACGGTTATTGGTATTCTTTATTAGAAAAACGTGAATGCGATACAATAATGCACCATAAAACGCTTAGTGTACACGAAGAGAATGTTAGAATAAACGATACAAATAATTACTGGCTTATAATATTCGGTGTATGTTGAAGAAGCAGGCGAAATTGAAATTCGGTCTACTGAATACCGTATTGTTAGCCAATTAAATCACATTCGAATCTCATACGAACGTTAAGCGGTGAAACGATAACATTAATCTCATTTCATACGATTCAGTGATTCGTTAGAAAACTCCGTTAGTACATTTCTATTCGTGCCGAGTGTAATTTTAATTTTCAACGAATCGTAAGCGACACAGAGAGACTAGTGCCACTTTGTATACACACAGCAGCGTGTGATAAGAAATTAGCGGCGTTCAGGGTTATGATAAAAATGTTAGGATAGGTCACGGTAAAATCGCTCCGTTACACAGTCACGGCGACTAGGAGCGCGCCGGGGCGGCTATTTCTATTTCGTACGTTACGTGTTTAATGAAAGCGTTCGTACGCACCACGTCGTCCATTTCCATCCAGTCCATTTCGACCGCCAGCTCGCTCCGGCTCGGGGTATTCGGGTGCACCGGTGAGAGTACCGCGCGTCGCGACGTTCGACACACGAGTGCAGCGTCGTGTCGCGTGTTGCACCGAAAATTCGTTCCCAATTGTCGCCCCCCCGCCTCCTCCGCCCCTCGCGCCCCGCACCGCGCCCCGGCCGCTCGCAAAATTTTTCGGATCGCGCAACGCCATCTATGGACGATCGGAAACCCCCGCCCCCCGCCCCCGGCCCGCGGCCCGCGGCGCGGCCTTGAACTTGACAGCACATCGCGGGCGACCCAGTTTTGCGGGCGAGCCCCCGCCCGCTCCCCCGCCGCCGCGCCGGCCCCGCGCGCCGGCCGCGCACTGTCACGGCCGCGGCAGCTGAATGGAGCTGTGTGCAGCGTAAGGCGCATTTTTGCACGGCGCGACCGCAACTCTCATTTTCATTGTATAATATTACATCACCGGCCGGCGCAAACGTATTTACACCGGCCGATTAGCATTCGAGCGAGTACTTGTTGTGAATTATCCTCGTTATGCGCATGTCGTATCGTAACTGGAGTTGTGTTGAGACGCATTTTTATGATCGACGACAGAAGATACCATCAACCTTCGAGCGCATGTGATATCTCACTGTCCGCGAACGGTATAATGACTGCACGGTATGAGTCTGCTTGATTTCCTGTCGTTTTCGTAAATACAAGTTACCTTTGTTCGGGTGTGTAACTTTATTGAACGACAAAAAACTAATTGTTACCATTGGCACGTATGTAACTACATAGATTAAAGCAGGTCGCTCTGTAATAAGACTACCCTTTACTGTAATAAGACTACTACTTTAATTATTTACCTTCTAATTCACGTAATGGATAAAATGGACTTTAACAATTATTATCTACACAACATTTCTAAGTGCAACCGTTGAAAGACTCAACAGAGCCAGGGCATAGAGACGCATCTGATTTTTTTTTTATTACCCGACAGGCTAGCATTTGGCTACAATCAGGCCTAACAGAAAACAAGCATGCACAATCTAAGCATGGTCACAAAAGACTACTCAATTTAAAGAGTAGGTTGTATTTGTAAGCAGATAGATTGCATGGGTAGCTTAGGGTGAATATAATGACACATATACATAGATTCCCTTGGCTGGAAATGGCTAGGAAGCATTGGGCTGTTAAAACGCCCTAAGTATCCTAAAAATAATATAACAAATAAAAACTTCCAGCAAAAAGCTCAATCGACTGAGTGTATATCCGGCTTATCGTGAATTCAATGAACAATCGTAATTCCTGTGACCTACAACAATCCATCTTTACAGAAAATCACTATGGGGCCTTTGAATCGATGAGCTCATGTACCAATAATAATAAACAGTACAACAGAAACGTTAATACAAACAATTAGCTAAATTGAGACACAAAAAATCGATTTGGAACATAGGTTAGTGAGTTTTATTGAGAAGCGATCGATTAAATAGAACTATGTAGAAATCAACACAACTATCTTTGAATCGGTAAAAACGGGCCGATAAATGATGATTTCAAGTACAATGTAGTTAGTATTCAAAGTAGTATTAATAATATAGCGAGGTTCGAAAAATTCCTCATACACAAAAAATTTAAAACAAAACTTCTGCTACTATATAAAATTGAGCAACCGACTTATATGAGCGCATTCTTATAGAAGACATTTAAATTGTAAACGATACAACATGACTCAGTAAACTGGGAACTTTTCAAAGATTAATGATAGGAACGACCCAAAACGACGTGCTTCCTAACCTAGCCCAATACAACGTCCTACCTCAACACGCTCGCTCGCTAGACAACGACAAATCTGTTAAGCCACGGTGATTTGTAAATATGATAAACACTACAAACGCGGTCAGATATGTACGTCCAAGGAAGTCGGAATATTGATTGTTACTTGGCATTCCGTAACGTCGCGTATTGCTTATTAAAAAGTAAAAATGTCACTTTTAAACGTCAAATTTGGGCGGAAGATGCGGGCGAAAATGGCGCCAATTTCTTTTTAAACTGCCGACTTGCTACTGCTGGCCAGTTGTTTTAGTTTTTTTCTTCACATAAATACTGTCTGTATTTTGAGATTCAGATTTTTTAGTGATAAATAATAATTTACACGTATTATTAGTGTAGTAATTAGTAATTGTAACAAAAATACCTCAATAGTAGTAGGTGCTTTTTAACATGTACAGTAATTCTTACCACATTTATATACAAAAGTGTATTTATTACCGCTATTAAACTTATAACGAGGGTCTACGCGTTTCTAAACATGAACTCTAGCTATGTAAATCCAGAATAAATTCTTAGTAACAATTATATTAGTGAGTGTCAGCACTTTACAATTCCGCTTACAGATATGGCTTTCGTCTTCCTCTCAAAATGGAAATTAGGAAGTAAAATAAATATGTAGTTTGCAAAAAAGGAACTAGAAGAGAGATGTTCTTATTATTAACTGCTTTATTATATAACGCGGGCGAAACCATAGACAAATGTGGACGATACAAAAAACTAATTATATTTTAAATATCAAGTTACAAATGAATTTAAGATTAATTAGAAAAAAACCTTTTATGTATTGAGTAACTTTATATACTGTAGAGGTTTAATATTTTTTGAACTATGGAAAGATTTACCTTCTGAACTCTCAACATAAAGCCACTATTTCACTGACGAAGTAAATAATTTTCAACACTTTCAATTAACATGTTTTACATAACTATTGCAATATTAAAACTCCATTTAATCAAATAAACGATTAACAGGTTATAATAGTGAATAACAAACTTATATTCATTCGTATAAATTATACTATAAATAGCTACAATATAGGTCACATTGAGGAAATTAAGAAAAAAAACATTGGTTTCCATATACAAAGATGAACATGCATCTAAGGACTGGTAGTGCCATCTCTTGGTCAGATTGTGAAATACATGTAAGTATGGTATACCACATATTAACAAACTTATCAGGCAATTCACAAATTTAAAATTAATACCAATTCGTAATGTTACATTTAAATAAGTTAAAAAAGATGAATTTATAAGATACCGGACATAAAGGTATAAAAGACAAAAAGTATATATACTGCATTACTCACCAACATTAAAAGTAATGCTTTAATTTGAAGTGTTCATATAAATGTATGACAGTGAGTTAATATTTGTTTCAGATTTAAGAAAAAAGCAACTTTGCAATGACGCCTGTGAAATAGTGACAATATAACAACATGCAAAAGATTATTTCTGCCAAACCTGGACTGCTGGACGAACACTGGACTAAAACAGTTATAGGAATGGTCCTTAATTTAAAGTTTACTTTATATAAAAGTAGATGATTTTTATATTACTATCAATATGTATCCGGTATTTATACTATGGTCTGTGTAGATCAAAGTGAGAATTATAATTATTACTGTCATAATAGGTATTGTTGAGAAATAAAAATGTATTACATACCGCATGTCAGCCAAATTTGATCGCCTCGTCTAGTTCTCTACTGGTACACATCTTGAACAGTAGTGTGTTATTTTATAAAACTACTTCAAATAAATGCTCCAACCTGAAAAAAAGACATTCTCTGCATAAATGGAACAACATTTTAAACATAGAAACGGAACTATGCATGGAAATGTTTTTACAAATGTTATTTTATGAAAACTGCAGATTTTCCTATAGCACAGTTTTTACCGATGACAGCATAGTGTCTTAGTATTCTAACTCCACGTCGAGAGGTACTGAAGTTTTAATACCTGGCATGCAACACAAACTCGACGGCAAGTTACGTTGCAAGACAGAATAATAATAAATAATAATAATAATAACATTATCTTAGGACAATTCCACACTCGGCTATCTGATTCCAAATTAGGCAATTTAATGCCTGTGTGATATTTTTATTACGACCAGACACAGAACAAACAAATGTGCTCATCACACAAATGTTTGTCCCGGGTGGGAATCGAACCCACAAATTCTGGTTTTGCACTCGACCACAAGGCCAGTCATATAATAGTCACACAGTAAAATGTTGAAGGAAAATATTGTCACAGAACCCACAAACTTGAGAATGCTACATTTTCTAAGGTATGCGATGACAACGTAAACATAAATAGTAAAGCATAACCTTTATCTTACAGATTCTTAGGGTTCTCTCTTTGTAAATGAGGCTATAATGACCACCATGTTAGAATTAGTATGTACATGTGTGTTGTAATCCACAAATGCAGTCACGAATAGTCACAGTTCTCATAAATGTTCAAAATCTGATCGTCTATCTATTGTTTCATTGCATATGGTAATTTTAATATTGAGATTTGTCACTATCCATTTCATTAGCTACTCCAATTATATCTATGCCCTTAGTTAAAGTTTAGTAACTGAAACTTAGACTAGCTATGAGGATTAAGTACTTAATTTGCCCTTTAAATTACACTAGGTAAGTTGCATTCAATGAAATGTATCAGCATGCATGCATGCATGCGCCCATGCCTATATGTAAAGCAGTGTTCGAAGTATGTCATTATGTCAAAGTATTTACATATTATGTAGTATGTGTAATTTAAGTATGTAATGTAAAGTTTAGGTATGTAAAGTACATTCATAATAATAATACTTATTATTGAGAATTTCTTATTGGATGGTTGCCCAATGGAAGGTGATGATGGGGCTATAATGTGCCGTACACTTGCCTAACAAATACTTATTTTCTCTTTCAAAAGTGTCAACTTGTACTTTTCAGGGAGCACTAATGCAAGCAGATATCCATGTTGTATAACTTAACTATGTGTTTATTGTGTTACGTTAGTTGATACTACACTACATCTACCAGACATAGGAGTATAGAAGGAAAATAGCCGATAGAAGCAATGCAAGAGAACTACAAAGTTGACTATTATGTAAACATACGCGTTAATTGTAAGATACGTACAGCTTAGTAAACTTACTTTAATAGAACATACGAGAAACTTCAGAGTTAGTTTACACGAACTAATTATAACTACTTCGCTATCAATTAATACTATGAGTTTCTTCGATAAATATTGGGTATTGGATCTGTCAAACTCTCTTCATATGAATTCTATAATATACATTAAAGTTAAAACTCTTGCACTAAGTTATAAAAATAAACTTCAATATTTTGAAATATACTGAAGCAACATTCTGACAAGAATAAACAAATCGAGTATTATTAAAAACGAATGGAGGATATTTTCTAATTCCAAAATTATGCAAGGTTATGAAAATGACACTTGACGTATTTTTTGTGAAACTGCAGCTACCTATATGACGTTACTCTTTGTCGTTCGTTGCATGCATCCAGAGATAATCTCTTTGTTTCATTATCACGATATAATACAAAGTATTCAATGGTGGTTTTATTACAGAATTTCTAAAAGTTTATTTCTGCCTGTTTTTTTTCTTTTTGATATTATTTCAACATCCTTTTTGCGCAGTCTGCCCATTTCCTTAACTACTTCGTAAACAATTTCTGTTATTATTGTCACTAAAATGAACCTGCTATCCTAAATATTTCCTAAACGAAACTTTCTATGTAATAAACCTAAATATACGTGTTCTGTTATGAAATAAAAAAAGATAAAGTAAAAGTAAATATCGCTAGCAACAGCTAATTTTGGCACTATTTTCACATTACTTTTGTCACGCTTTAAATAATTCTGTAACGAACAACATAATACTTGTCTATGATATTGAGGTGTTGCATTACACAAAATCTTTTAAAAAGAACAACGGTAATGTATTATTTTAAATATCAAAACAAACGTAATTTTACCTATCATTCGAAAAAAATACTGACATGGTCCTTATCGTTTAATTACTAAAATAATGATTTAGAACGGCACCTAATGAATTCGATATTATTAGCATGGCAATGGCAACATAATGTCAACCTCTTTCTTGAAACGCCGACGTTTCCCGTTTCGGGCCAACTCATCGGTCTTTTTGACACGGAATGTTTGTTTTCAGTTTAAGAAGTTATGAATTCTGACTTATTTATTATACCATAATAAGGACTAAAACATAATAAAACATGGAGGTGTACTATCTCGGTATAATTTTGAGTGTATTATGGCATGGGTGCAATGCAATAATGTGGAGAATGGCACCGAACACCCAGAAGTGTTTGAAGGAGGAACTATTCGTCAATGTGTTAGTAGCTGGCGAGTACGATGTTACAGAGGCCGCAGGACAGAAAGTCAACTATGTTGTAAGTATAGCACGTCAATACTCGCAATTCCCAGCAGTTTCTATCTTGGTTATAATACGCACTCATCCACCTTTCCCGCCCCTTCTAAATATGAAACCATAATTATTTCTTGCTAACTATTTGGTATCAATACAACTTAGAAACGTTAATACAATTTAATTATACATTATTTGATATTGAATTATACCTTAGCACTCAGTGCATTTTGGAATCAATGGCATCCATTATTTCAACTGTGCTTTCATTCAATCAGTCTTCAGTACAACTGAAATCCGAAAGTTAGTCTAAATTTGCAATCTGCATGAATCTCACTATAATTTCATTACCAGTTTTTACATATTTATATACACAATAATTGTACCCTAATATAGTAAAATTTGCTTTTTTTATTATCATACCATCGCACCAGGTCCCTAATACAGTAAGCAGAGAGTACTGATTGTTAAATATTTCTTCTAAATACATGATATTCACACATTCACCACTCTTCACCTACACACCGATTTGGTGAGCTGTCTTCCGTCCACTGACAGATATAAATGGAGTTTTTATTCTGTCTGCACACTTGCATCTATGAACATTCATATAGTTCCTAACATAGATTGGTTTTTTATATGCAAATATATATTAGCTGTCTAATTGCTCGTAAATTTGCAGGTCCGCGATTCAAAAGGTCATATATTAGCACAGAAAGAAGATGTAAATAAAGGGAAATTCACATTTGTGACCGAAACATATGACACATTTGAAGTGTGCTTTATATCAAAAGTGCCTCCAGGTAATGTTACTGGTGTTCATTATTTTACTTATTTAATATTTTTACATAATATAACCGTATCTTAATGTATCTATTATAACTTTAAATGTTCTATGTGTATGTAATAGTTTATTTTGAAAGATACACAGACTTTTAGTGGGTACGCATAATAAATAAAATTCAATTTTACTTTTCATCGATGTGCTCAAATTTGGAAGTGTTTCGGAGGGTAGTTTGAAAAGTTCTAATAAACGTTTTATCATGATGATTGCTAATGATTCGGAAAGGGTATACCCTGTTAAGAAGTAATGTTCAATTTGTTACAGAACGCAGAGGAGTCTCTCAAGATATTATGCTAGACATTAAAATTGGAATAGAAGCAAAGAATTACGAAGGCGTAAGTACAATATCCTCTTCTTAATAGGCTTTGTAATTTATCAAATATAAATTCAATTTAGATTTTTACATAATAGACGATAATTTAGTGAACGTAGTACTAATTAAAGTTGATTTGATTTATAATTTTTAGAGTTACATCGATAAAATTAAATTTGATTGATTTAAATTGTCATAATTACAATAGGTTATTCATATAATTAGCAGGGACACTATATCGCTGCTTTGGAAGAATAGCGTATTATTACCAAATACTACAAAATTGAGTTTTTAACACCATTAAACGTAAAATG
>DWQT01004830.1:0-10863 GCA_018244895.1 Myscelus amystis hages
AGTGTTTTGTTTTAACTCGCAATGCATACATAACACGCTATTTACTACAAAGTCTTAATATGTACGGTTCAAATCATGAGAGCAAATATTAAAGGAATGACATTCAAAGTTCTATGAAAAAACACGAGTTTTCCAGTGCTTAGAAAAGCAATTACCCTTTTTCCGAAATCTGTTTATGTATTTCGGAGAGTTACAAGGTCTTTTCAGCATTTCGAGAAAGACTAAAATTTACTCTGGCGATCCACAACGAATTCTCAAAGGAGCTTTTAGGTAGAAATATAATTTTTACGGCAAAGCCCGTTACTAAGAAACTATTCCAAAATAGAGAATCAACATCATATAGCAGCATTTGCGAAGTTACGAGGTCAACGAAGTATTTGATGCAAATTATACGTAAACAAGAGACTCGTAAGGGATGAGAAATAAAAATACTAATTCTCTAACGCACTTTGATATTGATATAGAAAATATTAAAACGGTTATACGAATACTCGTATCATACATACATACGTATGATCGTTTCAGCTTGTACCGTAGGGCACAGACGAAAAAGCCACTTCAAAAGTCCAACATTTGCTTCGTAAGAACCGGTTCTCATAATGTGGGTAATAACGCGAAATTGAGGAAACCCTTCGGCGCTGTGCACATTGCGGCTGCGATATCGTGACATCGAATTATCAAGCTCGTAGACTTACCGAGTAATTTTATAGTCAATAACATCATAAACGGAAATTTACTAAACGTTTCCTACAAAGTAAACGATCGCACGTCTGCTGAAGAAGTGAATAAAAATAAAGACAATATATTCATATAGTAGACATTTCTAATCTATTAAACTTTAAAATGTAATAGATTAGAAATAGTACATACACCTACAGATATAAATGCAGAAGCGTTAACATTTTACATTACTAACATAAATATAGATATAAATTACGTTTGTACGTGCGCGCCCCGTATATGGAAATAGCCTTACGGTGCTCTACATTCCGCGATGACGAATTGCCGAGAATCTTGTCCTTTGAAAATTTAAACGATTTAAATGTTGGAAATCCTGGAATGCGCTTATAAAATATATGAGTATAATCGCAAAGCTTTGTCTGTTTCGAACAAAGAGATATAAAACGTAGCCTTTAAATTTTTACGACAGGAAATATAATGTCGGTGAACGTGTACTTTTACCTTTTATTCATATTCTTAAATTGGGTTTTAATAATTTAAGTACCTCTGTTATGATTGCCGGACAGCTGATAAATATACACATATTATATGTACAAACCACTTTTACAATTGTATAGATATTTTATTACAGCCTGACGCAGAACAAGCAAATGTGCGAATCCCATAACTCTTTGACGTGGGTGGGAAACGAACCCGCGACCTCCGGTTCAGCAGCCGGGGTGTCTAATTTCTCCACCAAAAAGCAATTTCAGACCACCTAAAACAGTGAAATGGCTCTTAGGAATGCTTGATCCGTCTTAGATCACTAAATCAACAGGACATGCTAGGTGTGTGTGACCCATCTTAGTGACCAAGCGCAGCACTTGGTGTAAATGCTGGCCGATAAGGGAAATATTTCATTTTCTTTTATTCTGTAATGGATATATAAAGCCGCCGTCTCTGAAGACAGTGTTCCATATAGTTGCAACCAATAGCAACGATTACGTAATGGACTGTTACATTTTGAAAACTCAATACTTATCTAATGTCAATACAAATCTATCTTGATTGGCTATGGTCTGTCTTCTAATAGGGTTCTTCAATCTATTTAGCATGACTAATAGTTTTGCCTTGCAAACTGTTGTGACTAGGTATTAAAGCATAATATTTAAAAAAAAGATTACTATTGAACAAAATATATTAAAAATATATATATATATAACCATGTCTTCATTCTACGCCGTTTCGTACTGCTTAATCAAAGAATTGTTTTAATTGTATTTTAAATACATTAGTGGCAGCCCTATCATGACCAGATGGTCGGTCCTAATCTGAAGTGTAATCGATTCAATCTTAAATTGAAACACTAAATTCAAAATAGAAATGATCAAAAGTGCCTTCAAGAAGCAATTGTATAGACACTTATTTAGCATTATTGAAGATTCGAGCTTTCTTTAATCGCAACTATAAATTGAATTTAAAACTGACACAAGTTTTATTCAAATTATATTTCCTATTTGAACAGAAAGTGTTTTCACGCCCCGACGAAGCCACACTATTACTGTAACAACACAGAAAAAAGTTCATTACGCAGTTTTTATGATTTGATTTCGAGTATTGTTTTTGGTAAATTACCAGGAACTCATTTTAGGTGTGTGAAAATATTAACTTACTATTTTATAATAAGTTTTTTACGAAATGGACATAAATTATCTGATAATAACTACTTCGAGCTACCATAGTGACCTCGCGCGTAACCATAGACATAATTGCACAACACATTCGTGAAATATACCATGGTGTTAGCAAAAAAACCCAACCAGAACGTTCCATTAATCACATCGAACAATCAGTCCATTAACACTAGCGGTTTATTAAATAAAGAACGGACTGACGATGTCTTCCATTGAACGGTATTGATATACGCGTAGATACTTGACGTGTTTATAAGACAATAGCGTCTAATGGCCATAGGATTTTGCACGGTTATTGACCCCGCAATCAATTTGATTTAATCGGTTAGACAGTGTTTTGTGCGGTAATGAAAATCCTTGAAATTTTGAACATTCCACCAGCCGTCAATTACTAAATAGGAACTATGAAGGAAACCAGAAAGAGAAGAAAACAAAAACGAAATTATAGATACAAAATAATCTATACTTATTCGCCGGTATGCAAATGCACAAAAAAGAGAACCAACAAATTACTCTGAATGGTTGAATGTTTCTACATCACAATACTCATAATTACTATTATTAACTGTAGCCGTCTTCCGTAACATTAAGCTTCGCTTGGATCAGGGTTCAGCAACCCGTAACTGGCGAACAACAACAGACAGAACACCAAACAAACCAGAAATGTATAGGTCTTTCAAAGGAAATCAAGTTTATCGTCTGTTTTTCCCCATACTTACAAATTGAATTTATTCAAGACAAGAGTGAATAGGCTCCTTCTAGACGAGTGTACTACATCCTTGACTACACCAGACTTACCACGAGATGAGCTCGTGGTCAAACTAGTTCGTACAAAAATGCTAATTTAATTTACTTTTTTCTACAGGTATCATTAACCTCTGTTGCTTTCTTTAACTGTTTTCGTGACCTTCGTGGTTCCATTTCGCTCCCCGCATATGGGATAAACCTGAAATATAATTCATTACGTCACATTAAGATTGTTGTGTTTAAACCTCCTATAAAATTCAATTTATTTTTGTTGTGTACCGCGACCATAACTCGCTACACAGTCCACGGGTAACATAAATAAATAAATAAATATCGTTATTAAATTTGTACGTCTGGTAAAAATGTTGTTCGCACCTGGAAGAGACTGTGACGTCATCGCGTAAAAAGCCGACGCTAAAAAATGATCGCCGTAATTATAAGCACGTGCGTTACTCGAGGCAACACGGGCCGTATACGGGCGGTCGTGTTTACGAGTACGTCGGTCATTAGCGGACATTGCGAAAGTACGGGTAGGTGGCTAATCCACACATGGGCTTAGCGAGGCGTAAGTCGGTTAGAGAATTATAGACTGTCTTTACGCAAACTTGGCTGTAATCTTTTTCACGTCGCTATAGTAGCTACTCCAGTGGCGCTAGGCGGTGCGTTGACATTGACTTTTCACGAAAATCCTCATTCAAAACCGCGGCAACGTATTGACGATTCCTTTGGTGTTACCTATCAACAGCTGATCCGGCTTTTAGCTAGGTTATATGTAGACAAAAGTATCATTTATACGACGTGTAACGAATCTTAGGTGCTTCTATAGAACCAGGTTTGAAAAGCTTTAAACACGCACCGAGCGACTTTCGATAGTTAACGTATCGTATCGTATCTACCGCTAAATTAACAATGAAAATCGTATCGAACATTGGCACGGTGGTTTGGCACAACGGATCATTCATCGGTCGGTTCTAGTACACAGGCATTCCGATATCGGACGATATCTTTTTATAAATCAATCAACCAGTTGCACGGCCGGTAGACAACATCTGCCAATACGGCGAGACTTACTGACTTTAATGGTTCAACGAACAATTTTAAATTTCATTATCAAATTTATCAATAATTAGTAATAACCTATATTGAATAGTTAGACTTTTAAAAAAAACTTACTTTCTATCTATCATTTTTTATATTATAGAGTAGCCAAATACCTGTATGTTCTACCACCATATTTGCTACAACAGATTATTATTATTGGAGACTTACAAGACCTGTCGCAATGTGTGTTTGTGTGTCTTCATTGATACGTATGGCAGGTTCGTTAGCAAATGCCGTTTGACATTTTCCATATTGGGCGACAATGCGTGTGGGCGGCGACAGCGGCCAGCGACAGACACCGACAAGCCCTTATTGCGTCACAAGGGAGCAACAAGTACCTTAATGAAAATCTATTTCAAAGACTGTCACTGAAAGACCACACCGTCCAGTCAGTAACAAAAAAAAAACCTAAAAATATTCTTATAAAAAAAAATCTTTAGAAAAAGCTAAGCGGGCTAAATCAACCAGCAGTTTCACTCCTTCGATAATGTAAAAGCCAACAAACTGTTGATGTTATAATTGTGATTTGTTAATATTTAAAATCTGTCAATATTTACTATCATCACTTTGACAACCTGTCAGCTAAAGAAGAGTAGAGTAGTAAGAAATGGACTTCGGAAAGCCGCATCGGTGCACACATGTGAGAAGAAGACCAGGTCAAGGTCATGATTGCCTGTAATTGACAAGCTTTTATAATTTTAATAAAATTAGAAGAGATAAAAGCAGTAGGAGAGGGAAGATCGTCAGGACGCTAACCGATACAGATCCGGATAGTCGCGAATCACTTTATAACAGATAACAAAACATAAAAGCCACCACAGCCACCAATAAAGGCTAATTAAACTAATGAGTTGGCGATGCCGCGTCTTTTCGAATATAATATGTATCGCATTTGGTACGATCAAAGGACATAATTCAACGACATTAACTCGCATCGAGCCCACACGTTGGTCAAGTGCCAATTTAATTTGCTGAATAAGTGCAGAGCGCGCGGGTAAGTTGGCCGAAGCGAGCCGAGTAATACCGGCAGTTAGGTCATCGACCAACCGTAATGCTCCATTTTTATTACGCTGATGAAGCGTATAGGCATCGAAACGTATCACGGTTCACGGAAATTTGTTCTCGTATAAGCATTAATATAATAATTGGGACAACTCCACACTCGGATTCCAAAAATCCCAAGTAAGACAAATGCTTATATTGGGGTTTACCGTCAGCTGATAATTTACTTTCATAAATATTTATTTACACTCAGGAACATAACAAACTAATGGACTAATCTCACAAATTTTTATCGTGCTTGGGAATCGAATCCACGACTAGCTGCTTAGCACTCCGAATACTTAACCACTGGACCACGAAGCCAGTAAATGAATTTCATTTTGCTACCGCTTGGTTTGATTGCTTATTAGAATGAATAATCTCAGAACGATATGTACGTAGGAAGTAAACAAACGTTCCAGTTGCGGATTATTGAACGGTGGAATTATGTTAGTTTTGTAACATTGAAACAGCAATGGGCCATTTGCGTGAGCACTTAGGCGACGCAACAATACCGAGGCCGGCCTGACTCGAGCCGCGGGGGTGAAATGTCAACGACCTCCCACAAAAAACTATAATAACGTAAGCTCCAACTATTATTATAGTCAATTCGCAGTACGCTCGATGTGGCTACAGCGAATAGCTTTTTACACATCGCACGAAGCAGATTGGAATCGGATACGCGAAAACGTTTTGTGCGCGGGACACGCGCAAAAAAATGTGCCACTCACTTTGAATTCTAATTATGACATTTATTATTCAATCAATCGTACAAAAAAAATACATACATTTCATTGCACACATTTTTGTAACGATGTATTAAAAAATATCAAATACTATTACCTACTTTTATGTATCAAACAAACTGCACGCACGTACTTAGTCGTTATTGAACGCTGCGCAAATATTAGCTATTCATATTACACTTGCTATCCGATTCCAGCGTCGGTGTAGTACAGATATATGGAACATATTTAACGCTTGTGGAACCGTTTAACACTTCAGTCGGAAACTGTACCTACCTATGCTTCGTAAGCCGGAAATCTCGGATTCAAAATCGTGTTCGTGGTGAGGTGATAACATAATTTTAGTATATTTAGAGTAGCAAAATATTGATACGAGGAAATTGTCGAAGTGCATTGTCGTTTCGCTGCAGAGGTCAATGGCCTGCGAGAATGAAAAAGATAAATAATGCCCACGCTTCATAAGTAACGTGCGAATATTATCACCTGATCGTTGCACTTGGGTGTCACTTGAATTGAATTTGGTGAACGGTTCAAGTTGCCATTTCGGTTCAAGTTGCCACTGCGGTAGGACTACTTTTGGCATCTGGCATCTTCCACTAATGAAATATCTAATGGAATTGAGCGAGAATGTTAGGGGCGTTTAATTACGAGACGTCTTAACAGAGGCCTCAGCGAACCCCGTGTTTATATATATATTCGGTCATAACGCGAAGTTGCCTGCAATCAATCTATTGAGATGGAGGTCCATGGAGATTCCTATAGTAGGAATATAAGTATGGAATTGTTAATACGAATAAGTTCACATGTAGGTGTTGTAACTAGTATACCTAGTATTCATTTTGATTATACTTCTCGTTCAATACTCGTGATATACTACTACCCAGGAACTTATAAGAAAAACTTTACAAGAATTATTCTGGAGTCTCAGAGATCAAACAAACAAGCTTCGGAGTGATGCGGGCGAAATATATCGTAACAGTTCAACACCGTTCGGTATTTTAAAGCCGCTTCTGTGAGGTAAACATTAATGATGCGGCCGGTGTTCGGAGCTTATTTTGAACTCCAAAAGTACCTACACCGCCCTCGCACAGGTAACACGGACACGAAATAAAACTCAGACACGAACACACAAAACATACAGCGCACAACAAATACATATCCGTGAAGCGTTCGTTCCGAGATAAATATTTGTATAACGTTCGGGCGTCGATAGCGAACGCATTCTCGGCTCTTGCGTATAACTTTTTCAGGAACAGTAAGCGGTTGCGGTAACAGTAAGCAGTAATTTAAATGCGAATGTGAAATTACGTTTGGACGAACCACGTGTGGCATCTGTTGTTTTCGAATGGCTCGTCTGATGCGATACCCACGCTAAATACCCGTCTCTTTCCGAAAGAAAAGTGTTCTAGAGTGAAATGGTGAATGCTGTTTTATTTTAGTCTTATTCTTATTTATTAATAATTTTAAAAATAAATTTCTTTAAAGTCAAAGCATTTTCATACAACCCTGGTTAACTTTGCTAAGAAGTGGAATAACAGAAATACCTGGTTTGTTAGTGATTGCGTAAAGTATAATTTACGCAACTCGTTTACTTAAAAATAGCAAAATAAATGGTTCCTTTTTTTTCTTAAAATTAAAAAAAGAACGTAGCTATCAACATTCAATATTTTTTGTTACAGTAGTTCAATTTGTACTATAATAAGTTAATAAGTCCTTACAAGTCATTTTAAAATATACGCATAATAATTCGTTTGAAGTGTTGGTTGCCTTAACAATATCGTATTTGAACTGCTCATTGAGTTATGAAAAGCAATTTTGACTGTTTAGAAGGTCGTTCGCGAAGTGGACAAGCGATGTGAAAATAATGTAATTTACAAAGGTCCTTGAGTCGCGTCACGCGTCGACAAACGCGAATATTGACGCCTTGTTATGGCCGAGTACGAAAAAATTCCTAATAGAGGACATTGATTTTGGAGGTCTTACCACCTCACGTTACCACGGCGAGCAAAACATAGCGGACAAAGAAATGACCTCCACATCCACGTCACTCAATAACAATGCGTTCCGAACTAACCACAGATGTCCACCGTGATATTATGTTTTTTAACTTATCAAAAAACTCCAATGAGTAGCGAAAACAGCGAGATTGTATTTTGCAGTCTTTGAATTTTGTCGTTGCCATTAATTATACAGGTGTATTTTAAAATGAGAGAGTTCATGAACATTATCACACAATGTATTAATGTAGATAATGTAAGATTTAACAGATTTTATTAATTGTGAGAAATAAGTTCAATAACAATTCCAAAACTACACACACTACATTGTAGCATTATTTATACATGGGTACATATTAATATATTACATTATGGTATAACTATATCTATCTGTCTATATACATAGTATATTTGTATGTCACATTAATGTGATAAAATGATTTATTACTTATTATATAGAATAAAAAAATTGTGTACATTTAATATTCAATGTTAGATGTAGCATCTACATGTTGTAAATTGCGTTGAAATTTTTAAAGAGAATTTCTCGTAATTTACTTTTCATGTATGCTCCGTCAATCTGGGGGAAACGGCCAGTACATCTATAAAACGATATGTGAAGCTGTAAAAAAATGAGATGTCATAGCTAAAAAACAATTCCGTAGTAAATTATACGATCTAGCGTTCAAAGAGCAACTGGGGCCGCGAAAATAGTCGTTACGTACGCGTGATATTTCGACAACAACGAACGCACAGACACGCACGCATCCGGCGCCTAACGACGTATTAATGCGGCCGACGGTCATCAATCAATTCATCACTAAACCGTAATGTATGCGTAACTTGCCACGAACGAATTAGATTCACATGGGCCGAAACTAATAGCATCGTAGTGAATAGATCGCTCAAAACAAAACGCCGCTGGAAGTAATTTGAACATTACTACAATACATTTCCTTCTCACGGACATATTTTTTCTCACTGCATATATGTAAATGAAATCTAGTAGTAGTAATTGTATAGGGCTGAGAATCGAACTTATGACCCATGCATCAGCGGTCAGGGTCATATCCACAAGACCAATAGATAGTATGTTTTTAAATGATCCAGTTCAGCGTAACATACCTTGAAACTACTTAGATACGACTGCCCTTATCGCTCGTACGTGAGTGACGGTCAACATTGTTATTACCTGCAACAATAAACATTGAATATAACACTAAAGTATATACAAAATTTTAACGACACCAAAAAATACGGCTCCAAAGAAATTCTTTTACAAATAAACGAAATGCGCCTTGAAAACATATGGAAATATATTTTTTGATTTTTCTTAAAAATATAACTCATTCATAAAACCGAAACAAAATACCATCTTTTACTTTACACCAATAGGAGTTGACTTTTTCTAGGAATTGCAACAGGTCCGAACAGGAATTATAACTAACAAAATAAAATATAATTTTCCTAATCGTATGACGGAGCTTAGAGATAGAAATCGAATTGAAACTCTCGTTTTGTGAAGTCTTATGCTCATAAATTTGCAGGTGGTAGCATACGAGTATACAATTAAAAGTTACAACCGATGGCCAACCCGACCTCGAGAACAACTGTACGAATAGGACTATTAATGTCAACTACATACATAGTTCAGTTCATGGTGTTAATAGGACAATTAGTTAGTTACTTTTAATTAAATGTCAAGTCAATTTGCTGTGCGTAACATATAATTTGCGCGTCAATTGAGCTTGTTAATATAGGTACCTACTACGTACAAAACATAAGATATAAATAACTTAGCACCTTACAAAGCGGATACAAAATAAACATCATCTATTGCACAATAACACATGTTACTACTGGCCATTGTTGTCCAGACGCGCGAAGAAACGGATAAAAAATAAATTACACAACACAGGCGCCGTACGAAGTGATAGCTCATCGGACAACAATTGTAAGTTACAATTGTTGTTGTTGTTGTTACAATTTGTAACCAACAGCAACGGAATGAGCGATTGCGGTTCTCTCTGGAACATTCCATCACGCATCGCCCCGGGCCTGGCATCGGGTCGGTGCTGCTACATTGACGGCCAAATGATCCGAACACGTCGCTTAGGAAAGCGTCAATAAATAAATAAGGAAGTAATAAACAAGCATTTCTTTGAACCCAATGACATAAGAGTTAACGAAAAAAAAAATAGATTAAAAAATTATGCTCTACTCTACATGAGCGTTAATTGAGAGATTTACCTATCTTTAATGCTTCGTTTTTCTTACTCATTTAAACATACTTACGATGTAAGCTGATGTACTGGCAGACGACTTTGTTAGCGCAGTGTAAAGTTACATAAAATTGACCGCTCCATCGCCATACAACAATAACAAATAGGACATTCTAGAGGTTTCCATCAAGCGTTGCCCCAAAGCGCCGCGCCACGACTTCGACAGCCAAACGATCTGAGCGTAAACATACCGTATCGGGCCACGCGGTACACGAATTACCGCTGCCTTACTATTACACTGAGTAACTATTGTTAAATTGTGCGCAGTCCGCGCAGCACCTCTCAATTTCCCGCCGAATGACAGTCGAATCGGAGCCGAAAGCGCGAACGCCGGCCGCCGCCTCGGGCGCGTCGGGAACCTGCACTTCCCCTATCTACGCACCGCGTCCCTTACGGTCAACTAAAACGGATTGCATTTACATAAGAACGTTAACTCGTTCAAAAACTGTAACAGAGTCATTGACAAAGACAAAGACGTTTATTTGCACAAGTACGGGTGGATTTAAAGATGCTACAGAATTATTAGTTCAATATTTTGCCTTTTACAGCGTACAATTGAGCAACTATTACACATTTTGTCATATAAACCAAATGC
>DWQT01004831.1:0-10860 GCA_018244895.1 Myscelus amystis hages
GTTTTAGTGTGTGTAGTATATGTAGTGTGTGTGTAGTGTATGTAGTGTGTGTAGTGTATGTAGTGTGTGTAGTGTATGTAGTTTATGTAGTGCCCGGATCAAAGTACCTTCGGATCAAGTGCTTCCCTCCCTAGACCTGGATGGGAGTCGAACCCATGAACGCCGCATCAAGTTCGCTGTCCACTGATCCAATGGATCAGTGAATTCATATTAACGCAGTTATTGGGTACCAGTAACTCCATAGAACGAAATTGCATGAACGAAGTAAGGTACAATACCAGAGTCCCAAATAATTCAGCAAACAGAGTTCGCTAATGATATACTCATTCGCTCACCAACTCACTCACTCATTTGGCTTTCATTTCGAATGCACTCTTTAGAAAATCTAATGAGTGAGTTATTCGGAGCGACTATGGAATGACACTTGCGCTGAAACAATTGTGTGAAAAGCTGAATGCTGTGATTGTCTTCATACAGATATATCATTTTTAAACAAAAGCATATAAGCACCTTGTGTATAAGTGGGAATTGCTGCTTCGTGGATGCATCTATGCGGTACGTATAAACACGTCACATCTCATAGGTTAAGATGTTGAGCCTAGAAACTAGAAATGCGAATAGTGGAAGGTATTTGATATTCCACCCGTATACAGGTTAACCAGGGGTGGAAAATTTGTAGTAAAACTTTCTAGTAAGGATTACAGTTAAGCCATTGCAAAACTGGTTATTTTACGTGTAACGTATTATCTGAAACAGCTTTATGTACATAAATATACATGAAATTATACCTCTTAATGTTTTAATATTATCCATAATATATATAGCGTTTTATTACTATCGCACAAAAGTATAGTCCACCAACATTTATCTGCACTAATACGCACTGCTGCAATAAGACTGCCGCGATTGTGAGAGACATGTAAACCCAATGCTGGGACTACTCGGGATCACAGCCAAATCTATCACACGGTATGTCAGAACAAGAATTTTAGCAATATCACAGGTGCTTCGCTCCCCTTAATCAGTGATTTGGAAAGCCTCATAGCTCAATGAATTTCGCTGTCATATTCGTAGCACTTTGATCTTAATATCTACATTCCGTTCCATATCTATCGGATACAATGACACGTTCCTTAATTGGTTAGCGGCACCAACTATGCACACAAGTAATTTATACGTGCAAAACGTAATCACTAATGTGCAATATGGATATTTAATTTTTTTTTTTACAATATGGAAGTAGCGGCCGAGCATGTAGTCCGGTAAGTGGCTACTGCTGCCCATGGATATTTATAATCACCCCCAGATGAGATTCAATTCCTATCTCAAGTCGACCACAGATGCGCCTCTACCCCCGAGGACTAAGCTGAAATGCCTCGAAAAAAGTAAAGTAAAAGTAATTCATTAAACAATTTCATTTTCATTAGCTTCCAACTGCGTAATCGTCTCAAAATTAAGCCGGATTCATTACAATTTTAACCCCAACGTTACAACTAACAAAGGAAACGGTTTAACTCGTTGCGTCTGTCCGTTTCGCTTTTTGTTCGCAGACCCTGGCAATCTCGATAGAAATCTCCGCTGTCCCAACTTAATCTGCGTAGCTAACCCTGAGAGCTTAGCCGGGAAGCCTTTTGTGTAACCTACACAGCCAATGCCACTTCTATACTTAAATCTACACTTCCGGACGCGGTACGCCGCGTAAGACTTGTTGTACAAATACAAGGATTAAGCTAAATTTCTCTGTTTTCGAGTCAACCTTTAATTGGAGCGTGCGTCTGCGTGTCCGAAAGTTTTTAATTGCGATGCAATAAATTTCAAATAATAAAAAAACCAAAAAAACTGGAAACCCGTGAAGGTAGATTTAAAAATGTTAATATCTTAGTATAGCATTTATCGTCATTAGATATGGAATATATATTTTAATATCTTAATATCTGTGAAGGCGGGTAAAATCAAAACTATGTATTTTACTATTGTACGGCATGTCGAAGTTTTTTAATTATTAAACTTATTATAATAGGAGGTACTTAAGCAAATAATAGCTTTGGTCACGCCAGAGGAGTCTATGAGTGAATAAATAAAAATTAAAAAAAAAATACCCGTAACTGACTTATTTGGTCAAGATACTAAAATTCCCATTGGCCTCATTCATCAACATTAGCATTATGTGTTTTAAGTTTCATTTCATTAATGTATATACGTAGATAATACATTTATGATACAATTTTCGCACTTGGCGAAAGTAAATCACGTAACGAGATTAAATCCCGAATCTAATTCAGGTTTCGGTGTCAGGGGGCGTCCATTATCGCAGTGCCCATCACTTTCCATCAAATGCGTGCTCATTTTCCGCTTCATATACTCCAAACCAATTTACTAAAGCACCTCCAACCTACCTTCCTAAATTTTCCTCTTTATAAGTATTAATAATAACACTTGGGACAATTCCACACATGGCTGCCTGATTTCAAATTGACGCCAGAGCTTTATTAAACAAATGATATACGGAAATTAAGAATACGCAATTTTTCCTGGGGAAAGATCTCACGGTCAACGCTTCTCTTGAAATATTTCAAATTCTACCAAAAACCGGACAAAGGATTATGTATCCATTAAAATACGTAACTCATTTTTGATGTAATCCTGTATATACGAAGTATGTACATTACCTAAGCCGTGTTTTTATTCTACAACTACGCTTTTATGAATCAGTTTTAATGCGAACAGATTTAAGGTATCATAATAATTAGGAATACACGCAAAAAGGAAATAAATCCATGCGAAAATGTAGAGAAAATTTTCATATGAAAACCCCCAACAAAACCAGAGACAAGATTTTAAAAGGGAATTAACAATACGAAATGCAACCAGCAAATAACAACTCGTTGGCTCTGCTAATGTAGAAATCATACATGGTATTCAACTCGCACAGCACGCGAATACAAGCTGTACTACATAGGCAGTAAATACGAAAATGGGTTGCACGCAGTGAACGAGCTTCAATGAAGCTTATAAATAAAATTCCTTTGTAAAACACTGTCAGGTTGTTATGTATAGGTGAGCTATAACTTCGCCTGCGCTATTCATTTATTATTATTCGCTTCTAATCATAATATATACCTACGGGTCCATTTCAGTCGTTATATAAAAATTAATTTCACCTTAATTATATAAAAATTAATTAAACCTTAAAGCCTATTTACAAAAGTTAAATTAAACGTAATTTATTTTAGTATTATATTTAATAACATAACACAGGTAGGATATTAATATGATAATGATGATGGTTAATTTTGAAAATTCAACCGGTTTCCGTGTCGGATGTATCCGGGTCGACTGAATTAATCCGGAAAATGAGGATTTAACTTTAACAGTATGTAGAAATCCCATAAATTCAGCGCCAACTAGGTTTATCATGAAACATTGATGCAGGATTTTATTAAAAATGTACAAGGCTTTGAATACGGAAATCTTTGTATTACATATTCCAATGAATTAATTATGTTAAACTGGAAATGAGCAATATAATTGGTATGGGTAACTGTATAGGATTTTGTTAGTGTGTAATATTTTGTACCTTATTCCATTTCGTTAACGCTTTTTGCTTGGGTAATTGTTAATAATATCAATAAGTAGCTGGTATAATTTCACTTCTATAATATTTATTGTTAATGAAAGACGTGTCGACAATTTAAACCCTTGATCTGTATTCCAGTGGATTAATTATGTTTTCCTGGAAAATAATACTAACGTAACAAGGATTCTTGCATTAGTAATAATTTGTTTCGACCAACAACTCAAGTATTTTTATTAATAATAAAAGAAGCGTTAAATTATTTTTGAAACTTTTGCTACAAATTCCAAAACCATTAACTGGAATAAACTTGCAGTTAATGTGTAGACGTAGGAACAAGTTTCCCACCTGTTAAGTTGTATGAATGTGTTTACTAAAGCAACTTATCAACTGTACACAAGCTTTACTCAAACCACGACAATATTGGACGTTGAAATCGTTAATGTTTCCAATATGTAGCCTCACAAATATATTGTTGAAAATCTATCACCGTTCACAAATGTTTGCTTGGACGGGTTCGGAAAATGAAATTATTTCGGATCGTCGTTAATGAGTTTAGATACAGGTTACATCACAGTTCCGAGAGCGAGGACACGTGGAATTTAGTTGTTATTTGTTTCAAATATTTTGGAAGTTTTAAAGGAAATTATTCGATGAATCCGCAAAGTTGGCAACCCTATTCCGGATTATTGAACAACCGCATCCGCAGTCCAGTCGGGTTCGACAAAGTTACACAAATTCGTGCAGATTTGCCGACCACTTTGTCGCGTTTGTAGAGTTTGTGTAAAATTGACAAAAAGATCGACGCTATTGTTCCTTTTTAAACCGAGAACATTTGAGACTATTAATAAAACGATTGCAATACTACAATGAAAATAACCGGTACTAGAAAAAAAATATTTATTTCAAAGCATTTACAAAATTCTAATTCATAATCTTCTGTAACGCATTTAGTAGACTTACGCATCTACAAAACAGCTATGATCTGATCTCATATAAATAGCCATGTTACAAAAAAGCTATAGAAAATGAGCAAAAAATATTATATAAAATAAATATTATTTTAAGTTGAGAATGTTGCCAACCCTACCTCGGATCAGCGATTCATATACAGTCCAGTCGAGTTTAGCGAAGTTACACAACTTCAATCGGATTTGCTGTCCACTTTGACGCCTTGTGGGGTCAGTGTGGAATTGGGCCAGATTTCGTTCAGATACAACAATCTTGTATCGAAAGCTTACTACATTACTAGACTAGTTTACTAGATTCTTTAAAAAGCCTGTATAAGAAATGTTATCGGACTATCGGACTAAAGCCATACTGCAACATGGAAAATTTTGTTCTTTAAAAGAGTGCTGGGTGTTTTTTTCGCCGGGTTTTTTCTCCCGGTCTACCATAGCCTAAACGGCGCACAAAGCCGAAGTATGATAACTGAAACATTACTTTCATTAAGTGTATGTATGTACCTTATAATGAATAAAACAATTTGAATTTGAATTTGAATTGGGTACTTAAAAACAAAATAATATCTACCTTAGTGTGTACTCATCAAATATAGATCGCAAGTGCTTCTACTATCTGTATTATTTCATAAACTGTCAAATTAAAAAAAAGAATAGGCATAGAGGTAGGTTTTTGCTCATTGTTTTCAATTAAGTTCTTTAGGCGGACTGAACACGAGACGATTCCACATATTTGTTTCATTAAATATTGTATTTAATTTTTTCAATCTTCTCTTGCTACCGAGACATATAAAATCATCTTTATAACAGAATACATCATGTAAAATTTATTTTTAAAAATTTTTCGTTCTATATTCCTATTTGTTAGAGATGTAATTATCATAGTAATAGGAACGCTCGCTATTTTACATCCATATGATTATATAACTAGATTTAGTTAGGAGCTACAGGCAGTCTGATCGGCAACACGGTATAGGCAGTTTCTAATTAACTTCTGTTGTTCCTATCACCTGATTTTCGGATTACATTCACGTGTACCAATACCGTATGACGTTTATCTGTCATTAAAATTCATTTTTTGGACTTGGCCTTCATTCGCATCGGAATAGCTTTTCACTTTATCTATAATATTATAAAGAGGTATCGTTTATAAGTGAATTGTATATTCTTTCCTTCAAAAATATGCCTCCAATTTTAAAAATTCCTTTACTAGTATACCTAATGCTAATTTATCATTAATTGACCAAGGTGACATTACTTTTTAAAACAATATATATCCCTACTAAAACTCCAATAATCCAACGGGAAGTGTAAAATTAAAGACATAAAAAAATCTTAGCAACCAATCTCTATTTAATTTTTCCTGTGTATGGAACTTTTTGTCCCCAATTTTTTTTTTACCTGATACATAATAAATTACTAAGTAACGTAATAAACAATTGTCATCAACAAATCTTTGTTATATATGTATCCGGATGAAAAATTATATAATCACTGTTAATTAATTTTTAATGCTAAAATTTCCTAATTGTACCGGTATGAAGACATTGGATTGATATCCGCATGTGGAAGACCTAACTTCAGTTCCGTCGAGAGAGTTTTTGTTGTAACAAACGACCTTGGAAGTAATCGCTATGTTCTGTTCAATTAAAAAACGATAAAACCAGATTAAAGCTATAGTGGCATGTCTGCGCGGCCCGCCCGCCAGTACGGGGAGATACGTGACGCTTGCGGCCGAGCAGCGCCGCTGCCGCTGTTTTTTTGACCACTCATTTGAAGCTCTTGTTGATTAATTGTTGAATTCCATCCGTTACGAACATTCCGTAAATGATATTGCTCCGTACCAGTGGTCGTCACTCAACAAATATGAAAATAAAAAACGCAGATAGTTGGTCTGCTTCAAGTTCCAGCTGTGGTTGAACTACATACCTACTTGTTAATTATTGAAATTTAAACCTCAGAATTAATTTGAGTATCTCCGTATTTTCTTAAATTACGTTTTATTAACTATAAGAACGGCAAAATAAGTACCAGTTTCGATAAATATATTTATTTTAATAATCATAACAAATTAATTTTGTATATAACAATAATTGTCAATTTGACAACTCTCAAATTTTTTTGATGATAAATTTCGAAAATGTTCAATCTATATCGTATTCATATGATGCTTCAAGGAAATATTAAACAATAGGTATAGTAATAGAAGTTTGGCATTGTAGGCTTTACAATTAAAAACCCTAAACTCCCTACATATAAAATAATTTTGCGTTGAGTATCATTCAACTTATTTACATATCTAAAAGTTTACTTTAGTGTAACTTGTGTCGAAAACAAAAATTCGTTATTAACTGGTATAGGTTATCTATCTGAATTAATAAGTAGATTGATATCGCGAATTGATTTAGTAGCCGGGGCCAGTCCCGTCTCGCTCGTAAATCAAAGCTAGTGATTTCCTCTGGTCCACAATAATTCCTACAAATTAAACTGTAGGTAAACCAGCGCATACTGTTTAAATACATGTTATAATATAATTCTTCGTTTGGTGCAAAGTTTTGAAAGTTTGTAATATTGAAATTCTTTTGTTTGAATAATGCGTCAGTATTCCCTGGCTTAATTGTAAGGGTTTGTTTTTAAAGTAAGTAAAACGTGTTAAGATCCCGTACTCTTGTTACACTCTAAAATGATATCAAATAATAAAAAGGATACCTTAAGACACTGATTATTATTATTCAACAAAACGATAATAATATGTACTAGTTTTTGGTTAATAAAAAGCTAATTTTAATAAAAATAAAGAAACCAAAATGCATTTAGATTTATCAATGGAATGTTGAGTTGATTACAAAAAGCTGTAAATATCAACTCAATCTAGGCTGCTGGTATACAAATCATAAGGCTGACATTTTTCACGTCAAAGTACTTATTAACCGGTATTTAAATAAACCTGACATTTTTCTCAGAAACCGTGTGGAACTCACTCATATCCTTTAAATAATTACTGCAACTTTCCCGACTGCATTCGAAAGTTGACTTCCTGAGTTTTTCTTTAAGAATTTTACTGCAAATTTCGCTAATTGATCTGCTTGCTACTATAGTTAGCTTTCTACGTTACTACATATAGTCAATAATTTTGATAACAGTGGAAACTTTGGGTATTCGGTTATAAAATATTGACTGATAGGGGAGTATGTATCAAGAGAGTGGTGAATATCAAAGCGCGTCCGTTGTGTAAAGATAGGGATATTTGGCACTCAGTGCTGCCTACCTGGTGGGGAGACGGCGTCACCGTACACTAATAATAATAATTAGTATTTTTCAGCATATATGGTGATATAACAAAAAACGAACGGCAAATTGGTATCACACGTATTTGAACCCAGAGCGGAGTTTAATCGACGAGTGTGTATTGTGTTCAGCCAGCATGCAGATATGCATCGCGCACAATCATTATGTCACCACGTCTAGACGACTTGACAATCTCGCTGTTTACCTATAATATCATCCGAATACAGCCAATTTGTACCTGTAATTGTATACGTAATTTGAGGTTTTGTATGACATTTCCGTTTCTAGAATCTTTTGTTGTCTGTATAAATAAATGCCACATAATGTACGGATATTTTTTATGTATTTTTGTGAGTCATTTGCACCGCTGGAACTACGTCATTCACAAGTAAACTTCGTGATCGAATTTATATAATAAGTACCAAGCCAATTAGTGACTATTTTAGTGTTTAAATGCTTTATGTCCCTTCATACTACGAGTAGAAGCGCGGGCTAAAGATATTTTATTATGTGAACCGGTGGCATCGATTTTATTAAGTAAAGGCTAGGCGTAGTTCAGGTTAAGTGCGGTAATTGATGGACAACACTTTCAATAATAATAAGTTCTAATAAACAAAAACAGTGTTACGATAGTAATTTGTAGCTTTGGCAATAACATGGCGTAATGTGTTATTCCGGGGTGAATAATGGTAACAGCAAGTACTACTAACTCGGATACAATCAATTATGGAGTTGTCCTGATTTCGCTGCTTTGGAAAAATACTGTCGTAACTCAAATTGAGTGAATTTTCTGTAGAGCACATTAAAGTTGTGTCAAAACCTTCAAATGCATACATTTTTTGTTCAATAGGATAGTCTTTCTGTGGCGCCACGGCTATAAATTTTTGTTATAGAAATACGATTTTTACCGAGTATACAAAACAGAACATTTTACGTTTAATGGTGTTAAAAACTCAATTTTGTAGTATTTGGTAATAATACGGTATTCTTCCAAAGCAGCGATTTGTGAATTACGTTACGTGTTACTCAGCTGATTTTATTTATGACATTTATTGGGAGTAAGTTAAATTAGACTGTAAACCAATGTTACATTACAAGTAACTCACGCCTATTATAAATAAATACTGTTGCTTGGTCTAGACGTTAAGTAAACGTATATGTGCCGGCTAGGTTCGTCAAAGTTTAACATGTTATTATCGTCATTGAATTACAATAGTGCTCGTATGCAGGATAGAATTACCAAATGGTTATTCTAAAGCCCGTACCCGCATCTCAAATGACACGCTGAGGTCTAGACGGGTACCACGCATATTTACTCGTAGTCTCGAACTTAGTAGTTTTAAATGTCGGTTGAATGGCCTCTCTGTTTATAGAAGAGAGTAATAACGCAGTTTTCTTTTGATTCGCGTTGCGTTGTAGTTGTCATTCATTACGGACAACGCGTCCGCATAGGAATCGATCGAGACGGTCGCACGACGTATTGTTTGTTCCAGTTTCTACGAATAAGAGATCCGTGGAAGCCCGCCGCGCACACGGCCAACTTATTTACAAATTTCCTTTGCACACGCTGCGTTAATGTGAATTATAAATAAGTTGTGATTATCAGAATACGGACGGCGTCATCTTACGGATATTCAAGCTTTTAATGCAATAACGGTTTGTAGCGTTTTAAACATAATGAAATGTAGACTTAGTGTTTCTTTTTATTAATTTAAAATCGTGATAAACATAATTTTATACACATTTGCACACATTTCGCACAAATCAACGTTATCAAGGTTAACCCTGTTTTTGTACGTTTCTCAAAGACCTTTACAGAGTAAATAGTTTGACAGATCATTTGTCAGAAATGATGCACAGCGCATTCGCGAGCCCAGGTAACATATATAACGAAAACAAATGGGCATTATAGTATTATTAATTATTGTTATCTATATAACAAAATATCTCGATGCATTTAATAATGAAGGTAGATAGGATTTATTGACAATCAATCGTATAAGAGTCGAAATTGAAGTAATAAAATTACAATGTTTTAACTGTCCATCTCAATATTAGTTAAGCGTTTGAGATATCCAAAAGACCTATGAAAGCTTTTTTGCAAATTAAGTTAAGAACACGTTCTGATAGAATGTGTTTGATACAATTTAGTAAAACACGTATTACTTCCGTTAATTTGAGCAATGAAATTGAATTAGCTGCATATTTAATGTCGAATTGAAATATGTAATTACAATACCTAAACAGTAAAAACGAGCGCACCTATTTCGAATATTGCACCGTCTAGATGCGAACGACATTCATTGGCGCTTTTTTATACAGGACCGGCTGTTTTTGCCGGTCGGTATCGGAGGCAAAACCACCTGTTAACGAGACCCGAGATATATTTTAATGATCATTACGCAAGCGGTATCTGTGATGTCATTTTATTCGGTTTAGTCATACAGTTTTGCGACCTACCTTAATTGCGGACTATTATTCTTGCGCCCTGGCCGACCTTGTGCCGTCTGGCCAGCTCGGGATGACCGATGGTGCCAATTACCGAACGTCACTCAAATGATCCCATTCTATTTAAACGACGAGATCATTAAAATGTATTGAGGCGCTAATAGACACCATTTAGCCAAAAGTCCAAATTTTATGACGTGCTGAAATTGTAAAACCCTAATATATCACATACACAACATGCCTTTGTCGTCTTGTACTCGTAATGTTTTGCTCGCTAACAAATATGAAAAAAAATCCAATCTAAATTAAAAGCAATAGCATTCTCTAACTTCTATGTGCAAAATACTGATACGAATTTATCAATAATTTAAGCCATCTTCTTGAATTTTATTTGAGTGTACCTACAGTAATTATTGTAAAAAAAAACGTTTAAAAAGAGTTGGGTGTTCCGTGATTCGTTCGTCATAAGCCGCTGTACAGAGAGACATAGAGAGAGGGATAGCTACAAGAAACGTTGAAAATCACTAGCCTTTAACATTCATATAATAGTTATGGAACAAGATTAATATTAGCTATACAATATAGTAT